>CM077793.1:32979168-32989169 GCA_039737535.1 Lagodon rhomboides | reverse complement strand
CAGAGAGACAGTCAGAGACAGACAGACAGACAGTCAGAGACAGACAGTCAGACAGACAGTCAGAGACAGACAGTCAGAGACAGACAGTCAGAGACAGACAGTCAGAGACAGACAGACAGACAGACAGACAGACAGTCAGAGACAGACAGACAGACAGTCAGAGACAGACAGTCAGACAGACAGTCAGAGACAGACAGTCAGAGACAGACAGTCAGAGACAGACAGTCAGAGACAGACAGACAGACAGACAGTCAGACAGACAGAGAGAGACAGTCAGACAGACAGAGACAGACAGACAGACAGACAGTCAGAGACAGACAGACAGAGAGACAGAGACAGACAGACAGACAGACAGGCAGACAGACAGAGAGAGACAGACAGACAGACAGACAGACAGTCAGACAGACAGACAGACAGACAGACAGTCAGACAGACAGACAGACAGAGAGACAGACAGACAGTCAGACAGTCAGTCAGACAGACAGAGAGACAGTCAGACAGACAGACAGACAGACAGTCAGACAGACAGAGAGAGACAGACAGACAGACAGACAGACAGACAGACAGACAGACAGACAGGCAGTCAGACAGACAGACAGACAGTCAGTCAGACAGACAGACAGACAGACAGAGACAGAGAGACAGTCAGACAGTCAGACAGAGAGACAGACAGTCAGACAGACAGACAGAGAGACAGACAGACAGACAGACAGACAGGCAGTCAGACAGAGAGACAGGGACAGACAGAGAGACAGACAGACAGACAGACAGACAGACAGACAGACAACAGTCAGTGAATCAACACTGTGACACGGTTTTCTTTATGAAGACGGATCACGTCTTTAAACCAGAGTTTCTCTGATGGCTGTGTGAGAACCCACAGAGGAACTCTGTAGTGCCGCAGGCAGTAAATTATATTTCAGACAAGAAATGTGGATCTAAAAAAATCAGTCTTGAAAACTGTCTAAAATATTAGTTCAATATCAAAATGTAAATGAAGGCTGGAGGATGATATTTAAGTTTCAGTTTGTTGAGGAGCCAGTTCATCATCAGGTTTCCTCTACGTCTCACTCTTTAATCAATGTAACCAGAACATGGACGTTCGGTTCGGAACCAACTGCTCACTTTGTGTGGACTTGATATGACATCATCATCTGACATCAATTAAGATATTGGTTGTGACATCTACACAAATCTACACCTGCGATCTGAAGATTAACTGTGATGAAATCTTGTGAAGAAAAAACATGTGTAGTGTCTGTGTGTTGTAGTTCTGTGTCAGTCCAGCAGGTGTCGGTGTCTGTGTGTTGTAGTTCTGTGTCAGTCCAGCAGGTGTCAGTGTCTGTGTGTTGTAGCTCTGTGTCAGTCCAGCAGGTGTCAGTGTCTGTGTGTTGTAGTTCTGTGTCAGTCCAGCAGGTGTCAGTGTCTGTGTGTTGTAGTTCTGTGTCAGTCCAGCAGGTGTCAGTGTCTGTGTGTTGTAGCTCTGTGTCAGTCCAGCAGGTGTCAGTGTCTGTGTGTTGTAGTTCTGTGTCAGTCCAGCAGGTGTCAGTGTCTGTGTGTTGTAGTTCTGTGTCAGTCCAGCAGGTGTCGGTGTCATGTGACTCACCTTCTCTACAGGCCACCTGGGAGCCAGCAGCACTTTCACACCTGCAGAGAAACAAACATGAAAGGTTTTGATTGATTTTGAAAGATTATAAGGTAGAAAAAGTTTCTTGGGGTGATTAATAATTATTAGTTTTCCAGTCCAGTCATTTCAGACAGTCAGGTTTATTTGTGTGTGTGTGTGTGTGTGTGTGTGTGTGTGGTAATAAATGTGATATCCACCCACACACAGTCCAACACGTCCTCACCACAGACTCATCTGTTATTCTGCTCAGAGTCACACCGTCAGTCTGTCCGTCACATTGTTTTGTGTGAGAGCCTGAGACACACACACACACACACACACACACACACACACACACACCAGATGGCCTCTCAGCAGCTACCTGACACTGAAGGCGAGCGGCGTCCTGCAGCCACTGCTGGACATTTATTACCCAGACTGCACCTCTCCATCAGACTGATCCTGAGTCTGATCGTCCAGTTTACTTGTAAACATGTCAACAAAAACACGACATGTTTACATGTAACAGTGCTCATGTTTCATTAATCCCTGAAGACGAAGGGAAAAGAAACAATAAGCCCATAAAATAAACTAATCATTTAATAATTCATTAATTTAGCCTGTAGTTCATTTACACTTCAGAGGGAATTTAAAGCTCTTCTTAGAAATCCTTCTTTACATCCAACAGAAGCTCCGCCCACCTTCTGTACACACACACACACACACACACACACACACACACAATAAATATTAATGAGTAGGAACATAAAGACTTATTGAATGAAAACATTCGGACTGAAACATGATGTCATAGTTTAGATGTTTCCTGTTTTATTTTGGAGAGCTGTGAGCTGCACAAACAGATGGTCACCGCTCTTTCTCCAGCTGTTCCAGTCTCCATCCACCCATTCACACACAGATGGTGGAGGCGCAAGGCGCCAACGGCAATTTAGGTTTCAGTATCTTGCTCAAGGACACTTCGACATGCAGCTGGGGGAGCTGGGATTCAAACCAGCAACCATCCGATTACTAGACAACTCGGTTGTTTTGTTTTGAATGCTTGTTCAGGGCTCCTGTGTTAATGAGCCTCAATGTCTGATCCAGACACTGAACGAATCTAACATCACACTCATCATCGTCTTTCTACTTCTGTCATAAACCATGGAGCCTACATTACCCACAATGCAACAGCACCTCCAACACTTCTATCAGAAGGCTTTTTCCAGATCACCAGGTCCTGCACAGAACTGATCAGCAGCTCCAGTGAAGATTTCAGATTAAAGGTGTAAATCTGGTCTGAGATCAGTTGTGATGTGTTTTCTCCTGCAGACTGTGATCACAGCAGACGAGCTGGATCATCAGGAGGAGAGGAGGACTTTATATCATCGGGAGGAGGAGAGGAGGACTTTATATCATCAGGAGGAGAGGAGGACTTTATATCATCAGGAGGAGGAGAGGAGGACTTTATATCATCAGGAGGAGGAGAGGAGGACTTTATATCATCAGGAGGAGGAGAGGAGGACTTTATATCATCAGGAGGAGAGGAGGACTTTATATCATCAGGAGGAGAGGAGGACTTTATATCATCAGGAGGAGGAGAGGAGGACTTTATATCATCAGGAGGAGGAGAGGAGGACTTTATATCATCAGGAGGAGAGGAGGACTTTATATCATCAGGAGGAGGAGAGGAGGACTTTATATCATCAGGAGGAGAGGAGGACTTTATATCATCAGGAGGAGGAGAGGAGGACTTTATATCATCAGGAGGAGGAGGAGGACTTTATATCATCAGGAGGAGGAGAGGAGGACTTTATATCATCAGGAGGAGGAGAGGAGGACTTTATATCATCAGGAGGAGAGGAGGACTTTATATCATCAGGAGGAGGAGAGGAGGACTTTATATCATCAGGAGGAGGAGAGGAGGACTTTATATCATCAGGAGGAGGAGAGGAGGACTTTATATCATCAGGAGGAGAGGAGGACTTTATATCATCAGGAGGAGAGAGGAGGACTTTATATCATCAGGAGGAGGAGAGGAGGACTTTATATCATCAGGAGGAGGAGAGGAGGACTTTATATCATCGGGAGGAGGAGAGGAGGACTTTATATCATCGGGAGGAGGAGAGGAGGACTTTATATCATCGAGGAGGAGAGGAGGACTTTATATCATCGGGAGGAGAGGAGGACTTTATATCATCAGGAGGAGGAGAGGAGGACTTTATCTCATCAGGAGGAGAGGGAGGACTTTATATCATCAGGAGGAGGAGAGGAGGACTTTATATCATCGGGAGGAGGAGAGGAGGACTTTATATCATCGGGAGGAGGAGAGGAGGACTTTATATCATCAGGAGGAGAGGAGGACTTTATATCATCGGGAGGAGGAGAGGAGGACTTTATATCATCAGGAGGAGAGGAGGACTTTATATCATCAGGAGGAGGAGAGGAGGACTTTATATCATCGGGAGGAGGAGAGGAGGACTTTATATCATCGGGAGGAGGAGAGGAGGACTTTATATCATCAGGAGGAGGAGAGGAGGACTTTATATCATCGGGAGGAGGAGAGGAGGACTTTATATCATCGGGAGGAGGAGAGGAGGACTTTATATCATCGGGAGGAGGAGAGGAGGACTTTATATCATCGGGAGGAGGAGAGGAGGACTTTATATCATCGGGAGGAGGAGAGGAGGACTTTATATCATCAGGAGGAGGAGAGGAGGACTTTATATCATCAGGAGGAGAGGGAGGACTTTATATCATCGGGAGGAGGAGAGGAGGACTTTATATCATCAGGAGGAGGAGAGGAGGACTTTATATCATCAGGAGGAGGAGAGGAGGACTTTATATCATCAGGAGGAGGAGAGGAGGACTTTATATCATCGGGAGGAGGAGAGGAGGACTTTATATCATCAGGAGGAGAGGAGGACTTTATATCATCGGGAGGAGGAGAGGAGGACTTTATATCATCAGGAGGAGAGGAGGACTTTATATCATCAGGAGGAGGAGAGGAGGACTTTATATCATCGGGAGGAGGAGAGGAGGACTTTATATCATCGGGAGGAGGAGAGGAGGACTTTATATCATCAGGAGGAGGAGAGGAGGACTTTATATCATCGGGAGGAGGAGAGGAGGACTTTATATCATCGGGAGGAGGAGAGGAGGACTTTATATCATCGGGAGGAGGAGAGGAGGACTTTATATCATCGGGAGGAGGAGAGGAGGACTTTATATCATCAGGAGGAGGAGAGGAGGACTTTATATCATCAGGAGGAGAGGAGGACTTTATATCATCAGGAGGAGGAGAGGAGGACTTTATATCATCGGGAGGAGGAGAGGAGGACTTTATATCATCAGGAGGAGGAGAGGAGGACTTTATATCATCAGGAGGAGGAGAGGAGGACTTTATATCATCGGGAGGAGGAGAGGAGGACTTTATATCATCAGGAGGAGGAGAGGAGGACTTTATATCATCAGGAGGAGGAGAGGAGGACTTTATATCATCAGGAGGAGGAGAGGAGGACTTTATATCATCGGGAGGAGGAGAGGAGGACTTTATATCATCAGGAGGAGGAGAGGAGGACTTTATATCATCAGGAGGAGGAGAGGAGGACTGGGAGAACTGCTCCTTTAAAGCGACTCTCCTCTTTCATATCACCACCTGTTATGAAGCCGTGAGCAGCGTTACAGACTCGTCACAGCCTGAACACACTGAACTGCTCCATCATATCTAAAAGAAATATTAAATACTGAAACGTTCACAAACATCCTCCACACTTTGAGCTTCATATCAGCTTCCTGCTGAACACCTGAGGCCGAGCGAGGTGTCAAAACCAGGAAATCCTCAGCCGCAGTTTACTCCAATTTCACAGGGATTAACAGACCTGCAGTCTTCATCCTTCCACCAAACACAATCCTCACAAACGGCTGCAGATCAGTTTAAGTTACGAGTCGTGCACGTAACTGAGGACGTGTTCGGGCTTCGGCGTTAATGCGTGCAGCCGTGATCCGCTGGCTGCAGATGTGCTGAGGAGCTGTTCAGTGATGGATCCTTCTTGTTTCACTGCTGCAGGATTTAAACTGGGACAAATATTCAAATGTGCAGCAGATTACAGAGTGTGAGAGGAAGGAGAGTCCTCCCAACCGTCTGACCTGCTGCAGAGGCCCTGCAGCCAGCAGCCGATGATCAGCAGGATCAGATCAGCAGGATCAGATCAGCAGGATCAGATCAGGTCAGGCGTGGCGTGATGAGGCGTGGCGTGACGAGGCGTGGCGAGGCGGGGCGTGGCGTGGCGTGACGAGGCGTGGCGTGGCGTTATCATCAGTAATCATTAAAATGATTGCTGATTAGTGTTCTATCGACGACACATTGGATTAATTGTTGCAGCTTGGTTTCCGTCTGAATCGTCTCCGTGACTCTGCTGACGGCGTCTTTCACGCTGTTGTCTGATCAAGTTTGCTGGTTTCTTCCTCCCTGAACTGAAGATCTCTGAGACATCGCCTTCATTCACCTTTTCATCACGTTACAGGCTGATCGATTAATAAGAGAAAACAATCAACAGATTCATAGAAAATGAAAAGTGTAAGCGAGAGAAGAGTTTCAACAGACGGATCAGTCTGTGGTCAGGAACAGGAGGCTGAATCGTGTTTTACGGAGCGGAGGGACATTAAAGCTCCTCTGAGACTCGTTAGTGGACGACGTCATTAAAAACAAGCAGCTGTGTGATCGCAGCTCATCGACCGCTGACGAGAACACTTGTGATCTAAAACACGATGTCACGTCTCCGTTTTATGACTCTGACGTCCTGCTGCTGAAGTATTGAGTCTGTGCTGATGTGTGTCTGAGGATTCAAGACGAGTCAGTGAAAAGCTCAAACAAACCGGTTTATGGTTTTTAATATTCAAAGGGTGAATCTGAGAGCCGAGTCGTCTGCAGCTGGACCCGGTTCAGTTTGTTGGAGACGTTTCAGCTCTCATCCCAGACGCTCCTCGCTTCTACCTGACGGGACGGCAGCTGGCTGGCTTTTAAACTCTGCGTGGGAGTGTCCTCGCAGGAGGGGACGCACAGAGCGTCCTCACGGGAGGGGACACACAGAGCGTCCTCACGGGAGGGGACGCACAGAGCGTCCTCACGGGAGGGGACGCACAGAGCGTCCTCACGGGAGGGGACGCACAGAGCGTCCTCATGGGAGGGGACGCACAGAGCGTCCTCACAGGAGGAGACGCACAGAGCGTCCTCGCGGGAGGGGACGCACAGAGCGTCCTCACGGGAGGGGACGCACAGAGCGTCCTCACGGGAGGGGACGCACAGAGCGTCCTCTCGGGAGGGGACGCACAGAGCGTCCTCACGGGAGGGGACGCACAGAGCGTCCTCACGGGAGGGGACGCACAGAGCGTCCTCTCGGGAGGGGACACACAGAGCGTCCTCACGGGAGGGGACACACAGAGCGTCCTCGCAGGAGGGGACGCACAGAGCGTCCTCGCGGGAGGGGACACACAGAGCGTCCTCGCAGGAGGGGACGCACAGAGCGTCCTCTCGGGAGGGGACACACAGAGCGTCCTCACGGGAGGGGACGCACAGAGCGTCTCTCGCAGGAGGGGACGCACAGAGCGTCCTCTCAGGAGGGGACGCACAGAGCGTCCTCACGGGAGGGGACGCACAGAGCGTCCTCACGGGAGGGGACGCACAGAGCGTCCCAGGTGGAGACACACAGAGCGTCTGCAGGAGGGGACACACAGAGCGTCTCACAGGAGGGGACGCACAGAGCGTCCTCACGGGAGGGGACACACAGAGCGTCCTCACGGGAGGGGACACACAGAGCGCTCCTCACGGGAGGGGACACACAGAGCGTCCTCACGGGAGGGGACACACAGAGCGTCCTCGCAGGAGGGGACGCACAGAGCGTCCTCGCAGGTGGAGACACACAGAGCGTCCTCGCAGGAGGGGACGCACAGAGCGTCCTCGCAGGAGGGGACGCACAGAGCGTCCTCGCAGGAGGGGACACACAGAGCGTCCTCGCAGGTGGAGACACACAGAGCGTCCTCGCAGGAGGGGACACTCTGTGTGTCCTCGCAGAGCCCTTAAGGACACGTTTATTTTCAGTAATGTTGAAGCTTTTTCAAAGATGAGTTTTTCTCACAGTTTCATATTAACAGTAAGTTTGCTATTTATGTTCTAAAACTACATGTTGCTTTTCGCTCCGTGTCGTCTGCTGTCTCCGTGTCGTCTGCTGTCTCCGTGTCGTCTGCTGTCTCCGTGTCGTCTGCTGTCTCCGTGCTGCATCGCTGCACTGTGTTTACGTCTGCTCCCTGCTGCTGTACGTTACAGAGAAAGCGATAACGCTCCGTTAGATCCCAGCAGTTTAGTTGCTGATAACCAAAGTTACAAGTTAATGAAATGGTGAAGCTGTGAGACATAAAGCGAACATTTGGACGTCTAACGCTGCTGTCCCATCCGCGTCTATCCATGCTGTTTCTTTAGCTTTTGGGACGTTTGGAGAGAGAGCGGTATTTGACGCTGCACTTCCAGGTTTGCCGCAGGTAGGTAGAGAAGGAAGATAACTGGATACAGTTGCTGTCATATCTGCCACATCTTCTGCAACAACACTGCAGATCAAAGCAATCTAAAAAGAATGGGGAGAAGATCAAATCAAACTCAGTGTGCTGCCTCCAGGCTACAAGGAGAGAAAAAGAGGCCTCTGAACGCCGCTCAGCGTCTCTGAACGCCGCTCAGTGTCTCTGTCTGTCTGTGGGCGTCTTCACATAGACAGCGCTGTGACATGATGAAGACGAGGGGAGGAGGAGGGAGGAGGAGGAGGTAAACAAAGCTTCACGTGTCTCCATAATTAACATACATCAACATGCCTCAGCCATCATATTTAATGTTCAGGGACATGTGACCTCATGACATCACATCAGCACTGATGATGACGACCAACGAGCCGCTGCAGGACGCAGGAGACAGGAGGTGACATCATACGTCCTCTGTACGACAGCTGACTCAGCCCACTGTGTGTGTGTGTGTGTGTGTGTGTGTGAGAGAGAGTGTGTGTCTGTGTGTGTGTGTGACTGTGTCAGTGTGTGTGTGTGTGTGTGTGTGTGTGTGTGTGTGTGTGTGATATCAGAGTATAATATGATATAAATGCTGTTAATAATGTAAATAATGTTGTGGAAGATCACAATAAAAATACTGTTTGCTGGTCGAGCGGAGGGCGTTTAGTTTCTCCCGTCTCGCTCTGATGACATCATCATCATCATCATCATCATCATCATCATCATCATCATCATCAGGCGTCAGTCCGTGTAGTTCATCATCAAAGCGAGCCGTCAGCAGCAGGGCCGTCTGTGTTTTCTCAGTATTTGGACCTTGTTCCGCTACAGAACCGTGGAGACCCTTTAAACCCGACACGAGGATGAACGTGGAACCGTCGTCACCGCGATGCTTCTTCACTGCAGCGGCGAGCTGACGGAGAACAGACCTTCTCTCAGCTTCATGTGTTTGAGCTGTGCTGATTTAAAGGAAGAGCTCAGAATTCACCTTTAACTTTGAGCTTATATTCTATAAGATTAGTCTCATGATATCACGTCACGTCTGTCCGAACAGTTTCTGACCAGTCGGCACGTTAACATCTTCTAATGTGGGTTCAAAGTGATTCTGTCGATGACATCATCAGAGCCTCTGGCTGGTTGTTGAGTTCATCTCACGTCAGGATGTAAAACGTCATTAATAATATTTATCATTTTAACTGTGGATCTCTGCTGATGTCTGTTTGCTCTGCTGGGTGGCAGCAGGAGACGGTTCTCTCTGGGTATTGATCCCTTTATTAATGTATCAGGTATCACACATTGATTAAAATATGATGTTTCCTGTCAGCCGGCCCAACAGAAGCTAAACTTAGAGCGCGTCTCCTCCGTCACTGATCTGATGCTCATCAACTGCTCGTCTTCAGCTCTGTTTGTGTTCAGAGCTGATCAGATGTCAGTGAAACCTGATTGATCAGAGAGCTGCTGATCCGTGGCCGCTCACATCAGACAGCAGTGATGACTTACAGATGATCGTTCTCCTTTAATCAAGTCAATGCTCTCGCTGAAAGCTGTGAAACTGAATCCCCTCGTCGTCTCCTCTGTCTGATGATCTGATTACATTCAAGTGACACTTTGGTTTCTTCTGTTCCAGACTGAGAACACAAAGGATTCAATCATCCGCCACATCCTCTAATGAAACACAGGCCGCTGTTTCCTCTGTGCACAGGAACATCAGCTACAGGTCTGTGCTGCTTCGTCCTTCCACTCGTCAGCACCTCCCACAGAAATGTTGTGGAGTTTGGTGAGCTCGCTGACGGACGAGGGAAAGAGGCTGTTTTCACTGCCAAGGAAGAACCAGCCTTCACCACATATAAAG
>CM077793.1:32829256-32979068 GCA_039737535.1 Lagodon rhomboides | reverse complement strand
GTGAATCTTAGTTGTCATGTCATCAGGGCTGAAGGGGATCTGACCTCATAGATTTGATGCTGATTGACTCTGAGCGTCTTGTTCAGCTTCAGATTTAAAACAGATCTAATATAACATTAAACATTCATCACTGGTTGATTCTCTCTGAACCTCTTAATCATTTGATTCCTTCGTGCTTCTGTGAATAAAAACAGAAACCAGTGTTTTCTTCTCTGTCAGACGATAACAAACATGTTTGTTCAGAACCTTTATGATGACATGTGACGTTTATACTGACTGAAATATTTAAACTCAGGATGATTTTGATCTGAAACAGTAGAATCAGATCTTCAGTCAGTTTCTGTTGGTTTCTGTTTGGCTGCACAACATGAGTTTGTATAGATGGAGCCTCTGGTGGAGCTGCAGAGTTTAAGAGGTGGAATCACTACGTCTTTATTGAAGCAGCAGCACATTGTCATTAATATTAATGAGAGCTCTGTTTCACTTTGTGTATCTGACAGTTTTGGACCTGCAGCCTGTTGGGTTCAGGTGTTTGGAGCTTCATTTTCTAAACTTGTTCAGCTCTGAACAGATGATTAAACACTGAATGATTTCAAGCAGGAACATTGTCTTCTAAACTCACTTCATTTATTCTTTATTCAGATTGTGGAGCTGCGGTTTATCAAAGATCAGCTGTGAGTCTCTGGCCTCAGCTCTGAAGTCCAACACCTCCCATCTGACACATCTGGACCTGAGTGTCAACAAGCTGCAGGATTCAGGAGTGAAGCTGCTGTGTTCTGGACTGCAGAGTCCAAACTGTCGACTGGAGACTCTGAAGTCAGTTTATGTGTTTTTTTCTCTGTTTATTGAATTTAAATTTAATACAGAAGATTCTATATTCTACCAATTCTATTGGTATATTTCAAGCCTATAGCATAGAGCAGTAAGTCTTGAGACCTTATGGCTGGTAACCAGGAATCTTGCGGCCGGTTGCCACAGTCACTCAAGCATATCTCTCCGTGACAGCCTCTGTAAAATCTGCAACATGCAGCTTCTTCCGCTCCACATGTGCTTATTTTTATTTATTTATTTTTTTATTTTTTTTAAACAATATCTTTATTGGATTTTCATTTTACAAAAAGACACATAAGCAAATGACAGCAGAGAAGTGTGCAAAACGACAACAGTAAAAGAAAGTGCAAACACAAATCTTGAAATGAAATTTCGGGGGCCCTCCCCAGTGAAGGCATTATAACATGAGTCCACAGAGATTCCAATATCATATAGTCCAGAGAGCAGGAGAATAAATTAGAATGGGCAGAGGTTGCACCTAAACTGTTCCAGTCCTGTCCAACAGATGCGACAAGTCCTTGTCCTTCATGTAGGTGATGAAGCGACCCCACACATTATGAAATACATTCTGTCTGTCCTTAAGAGTGTAAGAAATTTTTTCCAGAGGTAAACAAGAAGTTAGTTCTCTAAACCATACAGCGATAGAAGGTTTACCACAGCTTTTCCATGACAAGGCTATTGTCCTTTTTGCTTGTAGGGAACAGATGTTTATAAACAATTTTTCATGACGAGCTTGTGAATATTCTCATTCATCCAGGTCATAGTTATCTCAAGGAAATTGAATCGAAAGCAACTGGATTTGGTTTTTGTCTTGAAGACGTTTCACCTCTCATCCGAGAGGCTTCATCAGTTCTGCTCCCTTGACTAGGCTGAGACTAGTCCAACGAACTGATGAAGCCTCTCGAGTGAGAGGTGAAACGTCTTCAAGACAAAAACCAAATCCAGTTGCTTTCGATTCAATTTCCTCGTTGGACTAGTCTCAGCCTAGTCAAGGGAGCAGAACTGATGAAGCCTCTCGGATGAGAGGTGAAATGTCTTCAAGACAAAAACCAAATCCAGTTGCTTTCGATTCAATTTCCTTGAGATAATTTTTCATGACTCTTTATTCTATGTCCCTCTGGGTAAAGACCCAGCAGAAAGAGCCTCGGCTCCAGTTCTAATCTAATTGTTGTTGTCAAATATTTTTATTAGAGCATGTCGTTATGTTGGTACAGGTTTATAACATATGAGAAATGAGCAAAATATAACCATACAGCGTTGTATGCAATTAGGTCATAATGCTCTCTTTTTGACTTTTTAGAACATATAACAATAACAGATGAGAGAACAGACATAAGTACAAGATATAAGTTCTAATCTAATTGAGAGAATCTCCTGAACAGACAATCTAACGTCCTCCCAAAACTCCCTCACTCTTGGACACTGCCAGAGGCAGTGAAATAAAGTGCCCTTATCTACCCCACAACTATTACATACGTCTGGGATATTAGAGTTAAACTAGTTTAATTTTTCCGGAGTAATGTACACCCTCATCAACCAGTTATATTGTAAAAGTCTTAGATGCGTGTTGCCTGTCCCTGCATGGGCCGCTTTACATGCTTTACGCCAATGTTCTAGTGATAGATCCGCCTGCAGATCTAATTGCCATGCTTCAAATTTACACATGTGCTTATTTAATACTTTCCACATTAATTAATCCTTGATGAGACAGACCTAAGAACAAGTTGCACATTAGCCAAAAACTAGACTTGCAGGGAGCTGTCATTTTTTTTATTGGCAAACACTGAAGCCACTAGAGTACATAGTGTGTACTGTGATGCAACAATGCACGGCACAAGTCAGTGTTCCCATAGTCAAACTAATTGTCAGGTATTTTACTTGAGCGGAAATAGAAAGAATATGTGAGTTGACTCCTCTGGATATCATCTGATTTAAGTCTTATTAAAGAGACATAGAACATTATCATGAATTAGACTCACCCACTTTTGTTTTTTTTTTCCCCACACATGCTCAGACATCATACAACTGTGCTGAATTATTTACTATATGCAGCCAGCTGTAAGCAGGACTTCCTCATAGGCTATGTCACAGGAATGTGTGCCTTCATTTCCCCTGTTCATTTTGCTGGTTATACACACACACACACACATACACACACACACACACACACACACACACTGTAATCATAGTTATTAATGTGTGTTGATGTGAACAGGTGGGTGAATGTTGTGTTGACAGGATGATGTCACCATGATGATGATCCACAATAGAGAGGTGAGGCCACGCCCCCTCTGGTCGACCACCTGGGACCTTATTTCAGAACAAATGAGACAAATAATTTTCTGCTCTGGTTTGAATTGTGTCATGAATCTCACAGATGATGTTTGTCAGTTTAAAAGAAACATTTTCTCAAGAAAGTCTCAGTTTGTCATCAAACTAATAAAATATCAGACTGTGAAAATCTGTGATTATAAAGACGACACAGCCAACAGTCGTTAAGTGACGTCTGGTTTAACGCTGACTGAAACCTTGTAGAGTCGTCCTGAATATCAGCAGCTCACAGAACTGACCAACTCTCCTTTCACAACTGCAGCTGTCAGTACGACCAGACCTTCTTCTGTGTGGAGGCGGCGGCCATGTTGGTGTTGGTGACGTATGTTGAGTGAGACGAAGTAGTTCACTGAGCGCTTTAACACAAAACTACATGAGATTTGACTTTATTTACCACAAACAGACACTTTGTTGACTGAAATCAGGTCCCATGAGGTCCACCTGAAGGGGCGGGACTTCCCCTCCCTATAGAGAGGTGTAGTCTGTAGTCCTGAAACCAGACATCTGTTAGCATGTTAGCATGTTAGCACATCCTGTTCCCTCGTCTCAAAGTCTGTGAGTGTGTTGAATGTGTTTTCAGTTAAATGTGTGAAATAAGGTGTGTGGTCACCACAGGCTGAACATATTTACACGTTTTGTTCTCCAACATAAAATCCATCATTAAATGTCCCACAGTTTAATTATGAAGCTCTTCATGTGTTAAAAACAGTTAGCGGTTGCTAACAAGTGTCTGAATGAGACTACAGAGGTTGTCGGGGACATTAAACGTCCTCACAGCGAACACGGAGACTCGTCTCCTCACTAGTCCGTCTTTACAGGCCCACTTTAGTTACACACTGTTCTAACTGGTGGGAATTAAACAGTTCTGATTCAAATATCAATGTATGGTAGAGAAGATGTCAGGATGTGAGAGGAGGGGAGATTCCCCTTCACCTGAGGTGTGGGCAGGTGTCAGGGATAGAACAGGTGAGCAGTTCATATGAGGATGATAACAGAAGGCAGCTAGGATGACACTTATTGTCCAGTCAAACATCAGAGGGTCGCTGCCTTGGGGAAGGCCTGGGTAACACCTGTCATAAAGTCTGTAACCACTGTTCTGCTGTATAGAAGTCAAGACAATGTGGAAGACTGCAGAGAACACTGTGGCTCTTCTCTCCATGCTGCATGGATTAAAGAGAAACTGTCTGCTGTGTTTATCTGATCGGCTCTTCTGATTGGCCCTTTTAGAGACCACCCATCAAACTATTCAGAACCAATATCGTCTGATAACAATCGGAGCGCCCTTAATTAGGACACAGTGATGTTGAGCTGCACATTTAAACCTGAACACATCTGATTGGATTATAAATGGATTTTTATCTTCATCATTTATTCTTTATTCAGATTGAGGTGCTGCAGTTTGTCAAAGATCAGCTGTGATTCTCTGGCCTCAGCTCTGAAGTCCAACCCCTCCCATCTGAGAGAGCTGGACCTGAGAGGAAACAACCTGCAGGATTCAGACGTGAAGCTGCTGTCTGATCTGAAGGACAGTCCAGACTGTAGCCTGGAGACTCTGAGGTCAGTAGAGGGTTGGAGTCAGTCCACGCTGGTTTCAGCAGTATTGTTCTGAACACAGTCAGTATCAAGTGAAGCTGTGAGAGGAGAACGGTGACAGGCTTCATGATTGGACAGAAAGACAGAGAGAGAACAGTCAGCCAATCAGACGAGCCAGAAGCTTGTTGTGATCTGGTGTTGAGTTGATGTGAAGACGACTGTTGTTGTTGTGTTCATGTCTACAGGAAGTAAAGCTGGATTACAGCTGACAGCATCACAGGATGTGTAGAGACAGTCGTCCTCATTCATCAGATGTGATCTCTCTAAAACACTAAAGAACTGATCAGCTGATCTGTGTCACAGCTCTCAGGTCTACGGTGGCCCTGAAGGTCAAAACACAACAACGTTTCACAAAACATCAAACTGTCCACAGGGACTCTGGTTCTGTCCAATTACAACCAAGAACGCTGTCCCAGCTTTTCTGTTGATGTGTTTTGACCTTCAGGGCCACCGTACAGATCAGTCTGACTGAAGCACTGCTCTGATTTCAGAGAACCATCATTACATTTAGTAACCATGTGGTGTTTGTACAGAGCAGAAGCTGTGCTGAAGTCCAGTAACCACAGCTGATGTTTGACTGTCAGTCTGTGTATGAACATGTAGGAGCTTTAACATCATAGATTCATCTGTCCATCTGTCTTTTGTTTGCTCCACATGTTTTACAGCAGACTCCATATTTACATATTTGTAATGTTTCAAAGCAGATGAAATATTCAGGTGTGACTGAGACTCTGGTTTTTAACAGCTGTCAATCATCATTAAAGTGTTTCTGCAGCCATGATGCGTTCAGGGACTCTCTGCAGTTTATTTCACTGTGTACTTGAGTGAAACCTGCAGAGTAAACCTGTGAGCTTCACTCCAACACGTTAACATGAAGCTGAAAGGAAGCTGGCTACGCTACACAGCCGCTCCACTTGTGGTCTGAACAGGACTGAAGTCCTGCTGGTCTTTATATCACTGACTGACAGCTGATGGAGGGAGTCTCTGTGAACACTCATGGATCACTGCTGCTTTCTCTCATTCTCTCATCAGGTGGTGGTGGTGAAAGGTGGAGGTGTTGAGAGGATCAGCTGTGTCCTGATGATCCAGAGAGGTTGAAGCAGCACCATCAGCTGGTGGGTGGAGAGGCTCTGACTGGGCCGTGTTACTGGGAGGTGGAGTGGAGAGGAGAGCTTCATCCAGCAGTGACTGACGGACCAATCACAACAAGTGGAGATGACTGTCAGTGCTGCAGTCTGAACTGCTCTGGGATCAGCTCCACTGTCACCAAGTCCAGCATCCAGCTCCATGTGTTGGGGCCACTAACTGCCCTCCCTACTGCCCCCTGGATTTAACAAGAACAGAACAAATCCATCCAGTCCAAACACACATTTAGAACCAGAACATGTTTATACTTTAAATATATTTGTAATGAACTATTTTCATACATTAAGTTACAGCTCAGTATCTGTGTGTCACTTGTGCAGCCTGACGTTGAACTTGAGGGGAACGTTTTAGACGTGACAACAGTCTGATCGTCATATTTCCTGCAGCATCAGTGAACTCCAGTTTAACGTGCGACCCTGCTGGTTTACACATCACGTGATCGACACACACATGAAGTCAACCTGTGGAGCTTTTTCCCTCTGAGGTCAGTGTTGAAGCCGTTCTTATCACCAGCGTTCATGTTCTGCAGCTGCTTCCTGCCAGCAGATGTCACCGTTTCCATGGTGTCGCCTCACTGAGGTTTAACTGAACGATGATGTGAAGGATTTCTCTCTGACTGCATTTGGTATCAAATTAAATGTAATCATCAATGAGTTCAACTTGATTTAAAGATGTAATATGTAACATTTCTGCATTAAAATGTCTAAAAACGACTCGACCTTTGTTCTGTGTGTTGTTGAGTTGTGTTCTTACATCACAACAATGTTCAAACCAGAGAAATCCACAAGTTTACTGAAGGTGATGGTGTGTTTTTAAGACACGTGAGCGCTTCATAGTTAAACTGTGGGACATTTCCTGATGTATTTTATGTGGTAGAGCAGAACGTGTAGATATCTTCAGCCTGTGGTAACCACACACCTTATTTCAGGCTTTAAACTGAAAACCAACTCAACAACTCTTCAACTTTGAGACGAGGGAAGCAGATGTGCAGAAACACAAATTGATTTCCAGGTTTCAGGACTCGTTACTACACCGCTCCATTAACAACTTTATTTATAAGTTAAACTGCATTAATTCTGTTGTATCTCATAACTGAGTATGTTAACAGCATCACAGATGTGCCGGCTGTCAGTGATGGAGGAAGTATTCAGATCCTTTACTGGAGTAAAAGTCCTGATACAGCTCTGTAAAAGAAAAAGGATCCTCTTCAAAGTTAAAGTCCGGCACTGAAAATGTTGCCTCAGTGAAAGTCTGTCAGTTTAATCAGGAAATGTTCTTAAAGTCTACAAAATAAAAGAACTCGGAGCAGAAAAAATGTCGCCTGTGACTAAAAGGTGAAGCAGCAAATCTTCACATGTGTGGAGCTGAAAACCATGAGATGTTTTTATAATACAGATTAATATAGCTGCTCGTTCATTGTCTGTAAAGTGACTGTGATTCACTGACTCAGTGTTTCAGGGACACATCTACATACGCTGGGCCAGTTTGGATGTGGAAATGTGACTTAAAGTACTTAAAACCGTCTGTTCCTGGTGTGTTGTTGTGTTTTAGTTTGGTACTGGTGTCTTTAATTTCCCTCTCTGTGATGGGTTTTATTCAGAGTTCTGCTTCCTCACTTGATAGTTTATTCATTTTAAGGGGTCTTAAAACTCTGTAATTGTCTCGTCCTTAAATTCTGGTTGTTCAGCCCTGTATAGCTGTTTGTAATGTGAAGCAAATGAGTCTGGTACTTTAGTGGGATCGGTCTAAACCTGAAGCTGGATTGGGCTTTTCTCAGTGGATAAGCCAGAAGCCTTCGAGCTTTATTCCCCATTTCATAATACTTTCTCTTCATATATCTGAGCGCTGCCTCTGCCTTATATGTCAGAACTCATCCAGGTGTTGTCTAACTTCCTTTAACTTTTTAAGAGTCTTTCTTTCCAAACTGTTGATGTTCCCTTGTTCATTTTCTATTCCAGCTTCCAGTCCTGGTTGTTTTGCGAGCCTTTGTTTCTTTACTCTAGATCCTATGGAGATAATCTTCCCTCTCATCGGGGCCTCACTGGCATCCCATCCAGCTGAGGGGGAGACGTTACCATCGTCAGTTATAGTGAAGTTCTCCGTCAGAGCTGCTTGTGATTCCTGCCTGATGCTTTTATCTGTTAATGATGACACATTAAGTCTCCACTATCTAAACTGGTTGTGTGCTCGTGGTCACGGGGCCGTGGTCTGATATAGAAACTGGCTCGAGCGTACATCCTTTTATTCTATATAGATTGTAGCAGGAGGTCACGAGGACCTAAAGAGCAGAGACCAATCAAGTGGCAGGAATTGGAGGAGGGGCTGATTGGCAGCAGGTGTGACTGCAGCAGTCACTCTTCAGATCCTTTGTGCACGCTGTGACTGTCTGATTCCCTGTGGCTCTGGTAGGAAGGACTTTTAACATTGTTTTATACTCATGTTAGTATCTCAGTTGTTAGGATATGGTAGGGCTGCTTGCACCCCGATGTATTTGGATGTTAATGATTTTAATTGTGGGTCTCCCAAACTTGCTTTTAGGGCTGACTTGACTGCCAGCACAGAGGTGTGTAAAACATACAGCTTGTTAACCTCTTGTGTTCTAAAGTAAACTAACAGTGCTTCTGTTTGTTTTTAGGCAAAGCACTGACTGCCGTTTATTTTAGTTTAGTATGATATATATTTTAGTTTTTATTGTTTAATATAGGAGTGGACTTGTTTTAGAGTCTTACATGCTGTCTTCTTCTGTCTCTAGTGCTGCGGCTGGCGAGGTCCTCCATTCACCGCTGTGGTTGATGCTGGGAGTTCACTTTAGATGGTGATATGGTTTGTGGTTGCACATTGTATTAATGTGGTGTTTTATTAGAAGTGTGTTGGGTTTATATTTCTTCTGAATACTTGGTATACTCCCAGTGTCCTAGCAGAGAGTGGTTGGTGTCCCAGCCGTAGTATGACAGTCTGTCCTCTTGTCTCTTCTTGCCTGTGTTCTTAGAGTTTTAGTGGTAATAAAATAAATGGCATGTACGACCCACACTGGCTGTTGCGGCCTCTTCATTGGAGCCCCTGTGTACTCTGTACATTTCTAAAGGTTCCATATAGTTCAGTTCTTGATATGCAGAAGAGGTCTATCCTGGAATAGCTCCCATGTACTTGGGACTTAAAGGTGAAGTCTCTCTCATTCGGGTGGAGCTGTCACCAAATGTCTCCTGGACCTGGTTCCTTCATCGTATCCGACAGCCCCTTGGACAGTTTAGATTGAGGTGTTCTTGTTGCAGGTAACCTGTCCAGGTTTGAGTCCAGGCTGCAGGTAAAGTCGCCCCACCAGTATAATCCCCTCACTTTGATCTGCTGGTGGAGTTGCTGCTTTTTCTCATTGTTGTAGTAGCAGATTTATTAAATAGTCCAGCAGCCCGTCTCTTCTTTCTCCTCCCACATGATGCTCTATAAACCTGATCCAGCCGCTCTCTCTTCAGGCTGAAATGCTCAGTCTCTGACAAGTGTGTTTCCTGAATTAGAGCAACACAACAGTGCAACTTCTTTAACTGTCCCAACATGTTTTTTCCTTTTGATCGGATTATTAATTCCTCTTCTATTATAACTTGTGAAATTCAGCTCAGCCATGATCTCCGTATAGTCTTATGATACAGCTCCCCACCTGTTTCCACCTGGATATGGGAGTGAGTCCAGTCAGTAACAGAACAGCGCCTGTAGCACGTGTCAGGAAGAACAAAGAAGGTCCAGCAGTGTTCATGTGGATTATTCAGCCTGTCAGGACTTTGTGTCCACAGAAGAATCAAAGTGTTGACTTTATTCTAACATGTGTTTCCTCTACAGTCCACAGAGACTAAACTGACTCACACTCTCACAGGAACATCAGAAAAGAGAAGAGAAGACTTTATTATTCCCTCAACAGGGAAACTCAGGTTCCAGCAGCTGAAGAGTCGCAGACAGGAAGAAGAACAGCAGCGACAGAGTGAGAGAGAAAAGTGTGGAAGCAGAACAAAGCCAGACAGAAACACAAGAATATAAAGTGGATCAGAAATAATGAGACTAGAAACACTATTTACCTTTTACTGACAGATAACACACACACACACACACACACACACCTGAGTTCCTGCAGGTGCAGAGGGCAGGAGCTCGTATCATGTGGTCCAGGATCATAAACAGGGAGGGAACCTAAGTGAAGTGTGAAGTCTTCAAGTTCAGACTCCATTTTGATTCGACGGAGACGGAAGGAGGAAAACTGCAGTGTGAGGCAGGTGAGTGTTAAAACAAGGTGTGTGTGATGTTACTGTGAGAGTGTGAGTCAGTTTAGTCTCTGTGGACTGTAGAGGAAACACATGTTAGAATAAAGTCAACACTTTGACTCTTCTGTGGACACAAAGTCCTGACAGGCTGAATAATACACATTAACACTGCTGGAGCTGAAGACCAGGAGCCCAGACGGTAAAATAGATCAGAACAATAACACATCGATCAATAAATAAAAGGTATCTGAAAGCTTCTCGTCACGTCATATTAGTTCTGACACAACTTGTAAATCAACTGTCGGTGCGTCGTCTCCACCGAGTTCAAGAAAGGAGAAGGAAGGACTCCAGATTCCCTCAAACCTCCTAAATTGCCCTTTCACAATAAAAGTCTCTTCTTCCACAGACGTGTTTATTGTGGTTTCTGTCAGCCACTTATTTATACTCGCTGCCTTTCTGTTCTTCCGTTGTGAAGCAATAAGACGCTTTGCTTGGAACAGAAACGTGTCTCTGAATGTGTGTTTCTGACTCTTCAGTGTTCAGAGGACAGAAGTGGAAGATAAATGTTTCTGCAGATGATGGCGTGTTGATATTCAGGATTTTATCTCTCATACACTTCACATCCTTCCAACATGTCAGGATTAAGATGTCTCCAAACATCCAACAGATTTAAATCTGTCATGAACTGTCGGATCAGTTGTCTTGATGTGGCCTGTGTGTCGTCAGAACCTGTTGACCCGTCTTTCACTGGGTCCAAAGTGTGATTGGAGTTTCATATCAGCTGCTATAAAGTGTCGCCCTGACAGGTTACAGATTAACACTAATAAAGCGTTGTAGGAATTGGATTGTCATCGTTAGGACCATAAACGTTGATGTAATCATTTACAGATCCTTGAACAATAATGAATCTGCCTGCTGGGTCTGTAGTTATGTGGTCGACCTGTATATAAATGGATTCATGAGTCAGAATCATCTCCTGCATCTGAAGTAGAGCAGCTAGAGAGCAGCTGAGCTGCCGTCTCCTCTGTGTCCTCACTGTATCTGCTGCCATCACATGGGTTTCCTCTAACAGAACTACTTCTGCCTGCAGCTGCTTGATTCTGTCCATCACCTGTTTAACTTTAAGACAGTTCCACGTGAGAAGCTTCACCTGTCCGGTCTCAGACATCCGACTTTACAGGTGGCAGGTTGTGACAGAACACTTCTCCTGCAGCACATTCATGAAGCATCGAGAAGCAGGAACCAAATCTGAAGATCAGAAAGAAACCACAGAAAGAGACGTCGCTCATACGATCAACATGGATCAGAATCCCATGAAATCCCTCCCTACACCTGGAGTGGATTGGCCCCTCCCCCCCAGCTGTTCACTCCTTGTGTGAAGTGGGTCGGTCCACACACCTGTGAGGAACCAGCAGGTGCTGGAAGGCCGACCTTCTCTCTCCTGTCAACACAGTTCAGAGTCTGTCAGAAGAACAATGGCTGCCAGCTTTGTCCAGTCTCCAGATTGATGATGGCTCGTCCCAATCTGCTAACAGTCAGAACCAAACACAGAGCTGTGACAGGCAGCAGGTCCGGCCTGAGACTCGCTGTGAAGACTGCTGCCTGCTCAAGTCAACAAGAAACAGAAAGAGGCTCATCTGCTGCCTTGTGTTACATTTTGTAAATCCTGACTCTTGAGCTTCATCGTGAGAAGAAAGTCAGTCCTAACACCTGGACTATCTTTGGCAGAGACGAAGGTAAGCCAGGTTCTCCACCTGTGGCTCCACCTTCACTCTTCATTCAGTCCTTCCTGGCTGTCAGACAGTGTGGATTTCTCCCTGTGTGAGAAGAAGCTGTGAAGGAAAGATGATTCTGTGTTTGCTGATCCCCTCATCATGTCGCTGCTGTCGCTCTTCATCACACTGTTTCTGGTGAATGTCTGCAGACACGTCTGAGTCAAAGAGTCGGTCTTTATAATGAACTTCAGCTTCACTTCAGCTGCTGGTTCTGTCTGTAGGTCAGACACTTGATAACGAGAGTTCTTGGTGGAGGTGTGTCTTCGTTCTCCTTCACCGTTGTGGTGGACAGATTCTGTGTGCTCGCTCCAAAGCCAGACGAGCACCAGCCTCCATTTCTAGACAAAACTCTCATGCATCTTCCTCGTTCTCTGACAAACCCACCATCCTCAGATTATTCCTCCGACTCCAGTTCTCCATGTCGTCGGCTTTCTCTGTCAGCAGCTTCACTTGAGTCTCCAAAGTGTTTGTAGGAGCCTGAAGTTGAACGATGTCGTCTTCTGCCCTGATATACGTTCCTCTGCTTCCTTCACTCTGTCTGTAACTTCTTTGATTAATGAAAATACGCCGTCCAGTTTATTTTAGAGTCGTGTTTCCGTCCCCTTGATTGCGTTCGTGACATCTGCATCACGAGGGTTAAAGTCAGCGTCTTTGTCAGACTCACAGTCTCCATCATCCTGTTTCATCAGCGAGGTCAGATTCCAGCTGAATCTCTGAGTCTTCAGAGTTTGTTTTCTCCTGAGACGTTTTATTCTTCTCTGCAGGCATCTTCACACTTTACAGAAACGTTTTACAGCAAATACAGTTTGTGAGTCATTTTTAAGGGTTTAATCTGACAACTGCAAGACGGTTGCTATTATGCTGCCTCTCAGCACCTCTCCAGAACCAGACCGGACCTCTTCTCACAGAATTCCTATAGGAGTTCTAGAGATGTGCAGGATTTTATCAGAACCAGTAGAATAAAAACAGATTTCCAGCAGCACCGAGGAAATCCTGACAGAACCAAACACTTTTCTTAAAGGATCCCTTGAGAATTTTTAGAGATTTATAAGAATCTAAATGAATTCTGTCAGAAAACTTTAAAGTCCTGTTGGACTTGTTGATGAAGATCCGGTCCTCTCTGTTTCTCCTGATTCTTGTGTTCTGAGCTCACAGTTCATGTTTCACCTCTCAGACCTGAAGATGAGTGTTTGTGTGGAGGAAGAGGAGGACCGAGCAGAACCTCCAGGATCCATCTGTCCGTCTCTGAAGAGTGACTGGTCCAAACATGAACCTCCAGACTTCAGTACTGAACCTGGACCATCAGACACAAAGTAAGACGACTGATACTAACTCATTTATGTGACTCATGTTTCAGTGATGATGATGTTTGTTTAGTTGATTTTGTGTTCATGTATTCAGATTTCCACTAAAAAGTCTTTTGTGTCCATAGTTGAGACTTTTCCCGCCTCATGTTCCTCTGTGTGTCTGCTATAAATCTGTAATCTGATCTAAGAGGACAAACAGAAACTTTTAAACCTCCTTTTTATGGACAGCAGCAGCAGTTTGTGTCTGTAGAGCTTCTTAAATCACTTTACTGATGAAGGATTCATGTGATGGGAATAAAAACATGTTGGTGTTTGCAGAGTTCAGTCCAGCAGACGGAGAGCAGAACCTCCAGGATCCATCTGTCCGTCTCTGAAGAGTGACCGGTCCAAAGGTGAACCTCCAACCTTCAGTCCTGAACCTGGACCATCAGACACAAAGTAAGAGCACTGAGACGACTCATTCAGTGTTTGCTGGTAATGTTCTGCTGTAGAGTAACATCAGGCTCCAGGACTGAAGAAACACCAACATAAAGTCTTTGAAAGTCTCCTGAACACTAACATGTCTGAACTCAGTCAGATCCTGGAGGACACTAACAAATCTCAGCAGGATGAAATAGATGGTGGAACCATGACCATGTTTTTAACAACAATCATCAGATCATTGTAGTTCTAAAGAAATGTGTCCACAGAGAGAAGAAGCAGCCCACCTGCTGTGTTTGGTGTCAGGACGTCCTGAAGGATCCGGTCTCTACCAGCTGTGGACACCGGTTCTGCAGACGGTGCATCAGCTCATACTGGGACCAGTCTGCTTCACCAGGAGACTCCTCCTGTCCCCAGTGTGGAGGTAAGACCCAGAACAACAGCTGGACTGTGGACAGACAGTCAGAGACAAACTGGACCAAGTCACACTGAACATCTGAACATGTTAAAGCCACATTATGTAGAAATTCTCCTGTTGTGTGATTTGGCGCCCCCCACAGTTTCTGAGTGCAACACCACTGTAGTAAAAACAAATCCCAGGTGTGTAACAGTTTGTCAGACGTGATATAGGTGCTGACTACAAACAGAACTCATGACATCATCACATGTTACGTGTTGAAGTGAACACGTATGTGAGGCTGTGATCCTACAAGTGACAGAGACACCGTTCACCTGTTCCAACACACCTGACCATCAACACGACTCTGAAGCTGCTGCTTTAACCTCAAAAAGTGACATAATGTTGCTTTAAACATCTCAGCTTCTACATGTCATCACATTTATTTAGAGACTTCGGAGGCATTCAGACCAAACACCAGGACAAATTACTAGATTGTCTAGATTACACACAAAGTCAATGAAAAGACCCGAAGAGACTCAAACTTTATATATTCTGATACTGATGGATTGTTATTGATCATGAAAATAATCCCAGATTGTCAAATTCTCTCAAACATTTGTCTCTTTTCAGTGAATGTTGGTCTTCAGGAGGTTTTAGATGAACATAAGATCAGTCTGAGGAGGAGATGTGAACGTGTGACTGAAGGAAGTGATGGAACAGGAAGTGATGGAACAGGAAGTGGAACCCTCCTCAACAGGATCTACACTGAGCTCTACATCACAGAGGGACAGAGTGAAGAGGTTAATACCCAACATGAGGTGAGGCAGCTGGAGACAGCTTCCAAGAAGAAGACCTTCAGTGAAACTCCAATCAGGTGCTGCGACATCTTTAAAGCCTCACCTGACCAACAGAGACGCATCAGAGTCGTTCTGACCAACGGCGTCGCTGGAGTTGGAAAAACCTTCTCGGTGCTGAAGTTCACTCTGGACTGGGCCGAGGGCTCCGAAAACCAAGATGTCAGTCTGGTGGTTCTGCTGTCGTTCAGGGAGCTGAACCTGATCAGAGATGAGCAGTACAGTCTTCTCAGGCTGCTCCATGTTTTCCATCCAACATTACAGAAGGTGACAGCAGAGAAGCTCGCTGTCTGTAAACTTCTGTTCATCTTTGACGGCCTGGATGAAAGCAGACTTTCACTGGATTTCAAGAACCATGAGGTCGTGTCTGATGTCACACAGAAGTCATCAGTCAGCGTGCTGCTGACAAACCTCATCGAGGGGAAGCTGCTTCCCTCGGCTCTCGTCTGGATAACTTCCAGACCTGCAGCAGCCAATCAGATCCCTCCTTCATGTGTCGACAGGGTAACAGAAGTACGAGGCTTCACTGACGCCCAGAAGGAGGAGTACTTCAGGAGGAGGTTCAGTGATGAAGATCTGTCCAGCAGAATCATCTCACACATCAAGACCTCCAGGAGCCTCCACATCATGTGTCTGATCCCAGTCTTCTGCTGGATCACTGCTACAGTTCTGGACCACATGTTGACTACAGACCAGAGAGGAGAGCTGCCCAAGACCCTGACTGACATGTACTCACACTTCCTGCTGGTTCAGACAAAGAGGAAGAAGCAGAAGTACGATGAGGGACGTGAGACGAGTCCACAGGAGCTGACGGAGGCTGACAGGGAAGTTCTTCTGAAGCTGGGGAGGCTGGCGTTTGAACATCTGGAGACAGGAAACATCATGTTCTACCAAGAAGACCTGGAGCGGTGTGGTCTTAATGTCACAGAGGCCTCGGTGTACTCAGGAGTTTGTACAGAGATCTTCAGAAGAGAGAGTGTGATCTTCCAGAAAACAGTCTACTGCTTTGTTCATCTGAGCGTTCAGGAGTTTCTGGCTGCAGTCTACATGTTCCACTGTCACACCAACAGCAACACAGAGGTGGTGGAGGACTTCCTGGGAGGTTGGAGGTATTACAGTGACTCATCCCTGGATGACTTCCTGAGGAGAGCCATGATGAAATCCCTGGACAGTAAAAATGGCCACCTGGACCTGTTTGTTCGCTTCCTTCATGGCCTCTCTCTGAAGTCCAACCAGAGACTCTTAGCAGGTCTGCTGGGTCAGACAGACAACAGTCCAGAAATCATCCAGAGAGCCATCAACAACCTGAAGAAGATGAACAGTGATAAGATCTCTCCTGACAGAAGCATCAACATCTTCCACTGTCTGACGGAGATGAACGACCACTCAGTCCATCAGGAGATCCAAGAGTTCCTGAAGTCAGAGAACAGATCAGAGAAGGAACTCTCTGAGTTCCACTGCTCAGCTCTGGCCTACATGCTGCAGATGTCAGAGGAGGTTCTGGATGAGTTGGACCTGAAGAAGTACAACACATCTCTACAGGGACGACTGAGACTGATTCCAGCTGTGAGGAACTGTAGAAAGGCTGTGTAAGTCCAGATGTGTTAAACATGATGAAGTGAGGTAAAGCTGAAGCCTTCAGTATTAAAGATCAACACTTTACACACATGAATAATATAAAACCTCAAGACTACACACGTTTACCAAAACAAGTATTAAACCTGCTGATTGAATAAATGATCGTCACCAAGCTCAGAGTAGAAATGACATGAAGTCGTCTTGTTTCCAAAACATTCAACTAAATTATTCCCCATAAAATGATAATAACACAATGTTTAGTTGTAATTCTTGTGTTTGTGCAGTGGGAGGCATTAAATGAATGAAATGGGAGATGAACAGCAGATGGAGCGACAGAATAAAATGCATCAAAGATTGAGACAATACACACAAACACATCAGTGAGGTAAATACATACGAGTGCAGTTACAACCTACAGTGACTTCACAGTTCACTGATCATCATGTGAACATGAAGCTGAACCAATATAAATCACAGCACCCTGTAAACTAACATCTGACACGTTCACGTCTCACTTATTTCAACACTTTTGTCCTAAACTGTCATTTCTGCTTCATTATTTCCCTCAAGGACACTTCAACATGTATTTATGTTGATTTATATGGCACTTTAAAAGCACTCACATCAGTTTGTTGGACACAAATAAAACAGCACAACAATGAAAGAGTCACAAGAAAAGTATTACAGGGACAATTACAGATCTAAATATAAAGACAGCAGAATGAAGAAAACGGACAAACACAAACATGTCAAACCAAAATAAAACAGAGATGAAATCATCAGAATCAGCCGTTAGAAGCCGTTTTATACAGGTGTGTTTTGAGGGGGATTTAAAATGGGCCACTGATTCAGCCCAGCTGATCTCCTCAGGCAGCTCAAAGTCTGGAGGCTCACGTGGAGCCGAGGAGCTCAAGTTTCAAACTACAAACCTTGTGATCGGTGACTGACCAGCTCAGGCCGAACAGCTGACCAGCTGAGCTACAGCTGCTCATGTTCATGTGCTTTGTGATGCAAAATGTATAGAGTCTGTTTTCATAGTAAAGAGTCAGATTTGATCTGATTTAAATGTTTTATTATCTGTATTCACAGACTGAAGAACTGTCGACTCTCAGAGACTCACTGTGAAGTCGTCGCCTCAGCTCTGAAGTCCAACCCCTCACACCTGACACATCTGGACCTGAGTGACAACAACCTGAATGATTCAGGAGTGAAGCTGCTGTGTTCTGGACTGGAGAGTCCAAACTGTCGACTGGAGACTCTGAAGTCAGTTCATGTGTTTTTTCTCTGTTTATTAAATTTAAATCTAGAACAGAAGATTTAAATTTCCTTCAGTTCACACACACACACACACACACACACACACACACACACACACACACACACACACACACAGCTCAGTGCAGTCTGATCAGTGATGAAGATGATGGAGGATGAAGCTCACAGTCAGTCAGCTGTGTGTTGATGGAGATGACAGTGGTGATGAAGATCTGGGCTTTGATTACAGCTTTCTATGTGTGTGAGACAGAGCTGCTCGTTTGTGTTGAAGGTGAATCGATGGTGTAGAACTTTTCTGTTTGGTGGTTGAAGTCTGTCGTGTGATTAAAATGATGTCCCAGGCTGCTTAGAGTCCGTACATCCAACAACAATTCCCACAATTCCTTGGGAACAATCCCATAATTCCTCTGCAGTTTCCTTCAGGTCGTTTCCTCAGCCAGTAGGAATGAGATGGATCGGTGCTGGAACTCTGAAATAATTCTTGTGAGTAACTGTGGTCAGTTGTGCACCAGAGGCAGGTTCAGAGTTCACCTGGCTCTTATGCTCACTGTGCCTGCAGCGGACAGAAGCAGCATGTTGGATTCACTTCTGTTTGCAAATCCACCAAACTGGTTTTCTTTAAGAGCTGTCGGCTCGGATATTTGTAGAAAGAAGCTCAGCGGTACGACGTGTCGTCTGAACACATCTGGAGCTCAAAGTGTTCACAGCTGTTCCAAACAGCCAAAGGTGGAGTGAAGAGCTGCTGGAGACACAACAATGGTTTAAATATGGAGAAGACGTGTCACATGTTCAGACAGTCTCTGCTGAAGACGTTCATAGTGTTTCACTCAGCTGTTCATATGAACAGTGACAGAAATAGTTGTGTAACAAAAGAACAAAGAGCTGAGAGAGAAGTTCAAACCCCGCCTCCTTTCTCACCTCCACTCAGGTGACCAATCACACAGTGAGGTGTGTGTTAATGTTGGACTGTTGGTTTTAAAGTGACAGACACTGTTGGACACAGACGTCCTGATCTGACATCAGAAAGGTGTGGCCCCACTCACATTTAAATCTGTGAATAGAAAGTGTTGAATCTTTGAAAAAGGAGCTTTGATGATGTTAAAGTCTCGCTGGACAAAAGACACATGGATGTAATTTAATGTCGTCTCTGATTGAACACACTGCACGTGTTGACTGTCTGAAACTCTGAAGACAAACTTTAGAACATTGAAGATATTACACTGCTGATGTCAATTATAAATGTGACACCATTATTTCACACATGTTGTTGTTGTTTTCACATGTTTAAATCACATTTTAATATGTATTTGAAACCTTTGTTCACACTTTCACAACATTATTCCAAACTGTGTGAATCTTAGTTGTCATGTCATCAGGTCTGAAGGGGATCTGACCTCATAGATTTGATGCTGATTGACTCTGAGCGTCTTGTTCAGCTTCATATTTAAAACAGATCTAATATAACATTAAACATTCATCACTGGTTGATTCTCTCTGAACCTCTTAATCATTTGATTCCTTCGTGCTTCTGTGAATAAAAACAGAAACCAGTGTTTTCTTCTCTGTCAGACGATAACAAACATGTTTGTTCAGAACCTTTATGATGACATGTGACGTTTATACTGACTGAAATATTTAAACTCAGGATGATTTTGATCTGAAACAGTAGAATCAGATCTTCAGTCAGTTTCTGTTGGTTTCTGTTTGGCTGCACAACATGAGTTTGTATAGATGGAGCCTCTGGTGGAGCTGCAGAGTTTAAGAGGTGGAGTCACTACGTCTTTATTGAAGCAGCAGCACGTTGTCATTAATATTAATGAGAGCTCTGTTTCACTTTGTGTATCTGACAGTTTTGGACCTGCAGCCTGTTGGGTTCAGGTGTTTGGAGCTTCATTTTCTAAACTTGTTCAGCTCTGAACAGATGATTAAACACTGAATGATTTCAAGCAGGAACATTGTCTTCTAAACTCACTTCATTTATTCTTTATTCAGATTGGAGAGCTGCAGTTTGTCAAAGATCAGCTGTGATTCTCTGGCCTCAGCTCTGAAGTCCAACACCTCCCATCTCAGAGAGCTGGACCTGAGTGGAAACAACCTGCAGGATTCAGGACGTGAAGCTGCTGTCTGATCTGAACTGGACAGTCCAAACTGTAGACTGGAGACTCTGAGGTCAGTAGAGGGTTGGAGTCAGTCCACGCTGGTTTCAGCAGTATTGTTCTGAACACAGTCAGTATCAAGTGAAGCTGTGAGAGGAGAACGGTGACAGGCTTCATGATTGGACAGAAAGACAGAGAGAGAACAGTCAGCCAATCAGACGAGCCAGAAGCTTGTTGTGATCTGGTGTTGAGTTGATGTGAAGACGACTGTTGTTGTTGTGTTCATGTCTACAGGAAGTAAAGCTGGATTACAGCTGACAGCATCACAGGATGTGTAGAGACAGTCGTCCTCATTCATCAGATGTGATCTCTCTAAAACACTAAAGAACTGATCAGCTGATCTGTGTCACAGCTCTCAGGTCTACGGTGGCCCTGAAGGTCAAAACACAACAACGTTTCACAAAACATCAAACTGTCCACAGGGACTCTGGTTCTGTCCAATTACAACCAAGAACGCTGTCCCAGCTTTTCTGTTGATGTGTTTTGACCTTCAGGGCCACCGTACAGATCAGTCTGACTGAAGCACTGCTCTGATTTCAGAGAACCATCATTACATTTAGTAACCATGTGGTGTTTGTACAGAGCAGAAGCTGTGCTGAAGTCCAGTAACCACAGCTGATGTTTGACTGTCAGTCTGTGTATGAACATGTAGGAGCTTTAACATCATAGATTCATCTGTCCATCTGTCTTTTGTTTGCTCCACATGTTTTACAGCAGACTCCATATTTACATATTTGTAATGTTTCAAAGCAGATGAAATATTCAGGTGTGACTGAGACTCTGGTTTTTAACAGCTGTCAATCATCATTAAAGTGTTTCTGCAGCCATGATGCGTTCAGGGACTCTCTGCAGTTTATTTCACTGTGTACTTGAGTGAAACCTGCAGAGTAAACCTGTGAGCTTCACTCCAACACGTTAACATGAAGCTGAAAGGAAGCTGGCTACGCTACACAGCCGCTCCACTTGTGGTCTGAACAGGACTGAAGTCCTGCTGGTCTTTATATCACTGACTGACAGCTGATGGAGGGAGTCTCTGTGAACACTCATGGATCACTGCTGCTCTCTCTCATTCTCTCATCAGGTGGTAGTGATGAAAGGTGGAGGTGTTGAGAGGATCAGCTGTGTCCTGATGATCCAGAGAGGTTGAAGCAGCACCATCAGCTGGTGGGTGGAGAGGCTCTGACTGGGCCGTGTTACTGGGAGGTGGAGTGGAGAGGAGAGCTTCATCCAGCAGTGACTGACGGACCAATCACAACAAGTGGAGATGACTGTCAGTGCTGCAGTCTGAACTGCTCTGGGATCAGCTCCACTGTCACCAAGTCCAGCATCCAGCTCCATGTGTTGGGGCCACTAACTGCCCTCCCTACTGCCCCCTGGATTTAACAAGAACAGAACAAATCCATCCAGTCCAAACACACATTTAGAACCAGAACATGTTTATACTTTAAATATATTTGTAATGAACTATTTTCATACATTAAGTTACAGCTCAGTATCTGTGTGTCACTTGTGCAGCCTGACGTTGAACTTGAGGGGAACGTTTTAGACGTGACAACAGTCTGATCGTCATATTTCCTGCAGCATCAGTGAACTCCAGTTTAACGTGCGACCCTGCTGGTTTACACATCACGTGATCGACACACACATGAAGTCAACCTGTGGAGCTTTTTCCCTCTGAGGTCAGTGTTGAAGCCGTTCTTATCACCAGCGTTCATGTTCTGCAGCTGCTTCCTGCCAGCAGATGTCACCGTTTCCATGGTGTCGCCTCACTGAGGTTTAACTGAACGATGATGTGAAGGATTTCTCTCTGACTGCATTTGGTATCAAATTAAATGTAATCATCAATGAGTTCAACTTGATTTAAAGATGTAATATGTAACATTTCTGCATTAAAATGTCTAAAAACGACTCGACCTTTGTTCTGTGTGTTGTTGAGTTGTGTTCTTACATCACAACAATGTTCAAACCAGAGAAATCCACAAGTTTACTGAAGGTGATGGTGTGTTTTTAAGACACGTGAGCGCTTCATAGTTAAACTGTGGGACATTTACTGATGTATTTTATGTGGTAGAGCAGAAGGTGTAGATATCTTCAGCCTGTGGTAACCACACACCTTATTTCAGGCTTTAAACTGAAAACCAACTCAACAACTCATCAACTTTGAGACGAGGGAAGCAGATGTGCAGAAACACAAACTGATTTCCAGGTTTCAGGACTCGTTACTACACCGCTCCATTAACAACTTTATTTATAAGTTAAACTGCATTAATTCTGTTGTATCTCATAACTGAGTGTGTTAACAGCATCACAGATGTGCCGGCTGTCAGTGATGGAGGAAGTATTCAGATCCTTTACTGGAGTAAAAGTCCTGATACAGCTCTGTAAAAGAAAAAGGATCCTCTTCAAAGTTAAAGTCCGGCACTGAAAATGTTGCCTCAGTGAAAGTCTGTCAGTTTAATCAGGAAATGTTCTTAAAGTCTACAAAATAAAAGAACTCGGAGCAGAAAAAATGTGGCCTGTGACTAAAAGGTGAAGCAGCAAATCTTCACATGTGTGGAGCTGAAAACCATGAAGTGTTTTTATAATACAGATTAATATAGCTGCTCGTTCATTGTCTGTAAAGTGACTGTGATTCACTGACTCAGTGTTTCAGGGACACATCTACATACGCTGGGCCAGTTTGGATGTGAAAATGTGACTTAAAGTACTTAAAACCGTCTGTTCCTGGTGTGTTGTTGTGTTTTAGTTTGGTACTGGTTTCTTTAATTTCCCTCTCTGTGATGGGTTTTATTCAGAGTTCTGCTTCCTCACTTGATAGTTTATTCATTTTAAGGGGTCTTAAAACTCTGTAACTGTCTCGTCCTTAAATTCTGGTTGTTCAGCCCTGTATAGCTGTTTGTAATGTGAAGCAAATGAGTCTGGTACTTTAGTGGGATCGGTCTAAACCTGAAGCTGGATTGGGCTTTTCTCAGTTGAAAAGCCAGAAGCCTTCGAGCTTTATTCCCCATTTCATAATACTTTCTCTTCATATATCTGAGCGCTGCCTCTGCCTTATATGTCAGAACTCATCCAGGTGTTGTCTAACTTCCTTTAACTTTTTAAGAGTCTTTCTTTCCAAACTGTTGATGTTCCCTTGTTCATTTTCTATTCCAGCTTCCAGTCCTGGTTGTTTTGCGAGCCTTTGTTTCTTTACTCTAGATCCTATGGAGATAATCTTCCCTCTCATCGGGGCCTCACTGGCATCCCATCCAGCTGAGGGGAGACGTTACCATCGTCAGTTATAGTGAAGTTCTCCGTCAGAGCTGCTTGTGATTCCTGCCTGATGCTTCTATCTGTTAATGATAACACATTAAGTCTCCACTATCTAAACTGGTTGTGTGCTCGTGGTCACGGGGCCGTGGTCTGATATAGAAACTGGCTCGAGCGTACATCCTTTTATTCTATATAGATTGTAGCAGGAGGTCACGAGGACCTAAAGAGCAGAGACCAATCAAGTGGCAGGAATTGGAGGAGGGGCTGATTGGCAGCAGGTGTGACTGCAGCAGTCACTCTTCAGATCCTTTGTGCACGCTGTGACTGTTTGATTCCCTGTGGCTCTGGTAGGAAGGACTTTTAACATTGTTTTATACTCATGTTAGTATCTCAGTTGTTAGGATATGGTAGGGCTGCTTGCACCCCGATGTATTTGTATGTTAATGATTTTAATTGTGGGTCTGCCAAACTTGCTTTTAGGGCTGACTTGACTGCCAGCACAGAGGTGTGTAAAACATACAGCTTGTAAACCTCTTGTGTTCTAAAGTAAACTAACAGTGCTTCTGTTTGTTTTTAGGCAAAGCACTGACTGCCGTTTATTTTAGTTTAGTATGATATATATTTTAGCTTTATTGGTCTTATTGTTTTTATTGTTTAATATAGGAGTGGACTTGTTTTAGAGTCTTACATGCTGTCTTCTTCTGTCTCTAGTGCTGCGGCTGGCGAGGTCCTCCATTCACCGCTGTGGTTGATGCTGGGAGTTCACTTTAGATGGTGATATGGTTTGTGGTTGCACATTGTATTAATGTGGTGTTTTATTTGAAGTGTGTTGGGTTTATATTTCTTCTGAATACTTGGTATACTCCCAGTGTCCTAGCAGTGAGTGGTTGGTGTCCCAGCCGTAGTATGACAGTCTGTCCTCTGGTCTCTTCTTGCCTGTGTTCTTAGAGTTTTAGTGGTAATAAAATAAATGGCATGTACGACCCACGCTGGCTGTTGCGGCCTCTTCATTGGAGCCCCTGTGTACTCTGTACATTTCTAAAGGTTCCATATAGTTCAGTTCTTGATGTGCAGAAGAGGTCTATCCTGGAATAGCTCCCATGTACTTGGGACTTAAAGGTGAAGTCTCTCTCATTCGGGTGGAGCTGTCACCAAATGTCTCCTGGACCTGGTTCCTTCATCATATCCGACAGCCCCTTGGACAGTTTAGATTGAGGTGTTCTTGTTGCAGGTAACCTGTCCAGGTTTGAGTCCAGGCTGCAGGTAAAGTCGCCCCACCAGTATAATCCCCTCACTTTGATCTGCTGGTGGAGTTGCTGCTTTTTCTCATTGTTGTAGTACGCAGATGTATTAAATAGTCCAGCAGCCCGTCTCTTCTTTCTCCTCCCACATGATGCTCTATAAACCTGATCCAGCCGCTCTCTCTTCAGGCTGAAATGCTCAGTCTCTGACAAGTGTGTTTCCTGAATTAGAGCAACACAACAGTGCAACTTCTTTAACTGTCCCAACATGTTTTTTCCTTTTGATCGGATTATTAATTCCTCTTCTATTATAACTTGTGAAATTCAGCTCAGCCATGATCTCCGTATAGTCTTATGATACAGCTCCCCACCTGTTTCCACCTGGATATGGGAGTGAGTCCAGTCAGTAACAGAACAGCGCCTGTAGCACGTGTCAGGAAGAACAAAGAAGGTCCAGCAGTGTTAATGTGTATTATTCAGCCTGTCAGGACTTTGTGTCCACAGAAGAATCAAAGTGTTGACTTTATTCTAACATGTGTTTCCTCTACAGTCCACAGAGACTAAACTGACTCACACTCTCACAGTAACATCAGAAAAGAGAAGAGAAGACTTTATTATTCCCTCAACAGGGAAACTCAGGTTCCAGCAGCTGAAGAGTCGCAGACAGGAAGAAGAACAGCAGCGACAGAGTGAGAGAGAAAAGTGTGGAAGCAGAACAAAGCCAGACAGAAACACAAGAATATAAAGTGGATCAGAAATAATGAGACTAGAAACACTATTTACCTTTTACTGACAGATAACACACACACACACACACACACACACACACACACACACACACACCTGAGTTCCTGCAGGTGCAGAGGGCAGGAGCTCGTATCATGTGGTCCAGGATCATAAACAGGGAGGGAACCTAAGTGAAGTGTGAAGTCTTCAAGTTCAGACTCCATTTTGATTCGACGGAGACGGAAGGAGGAAAACTGCAGTGTGAGGCAGGTGAGTGTTAAAACAAGGTGTGTGTGATGTTACTGTGAGAGTGTGAGTCAGTTTAGTCTCTGTGGACTGTAGAGGAAACACATGTTAGAATAAAGTCAACACTTTGATTCTTCTGTGGACACAAAGTCCTGACAGGCTGAATAATACACATTAACACTGCTGGAGCTGAAGACCAGGAGCCCAGACGGTAAAATAGATCAGAACAATAACACATCGATCAATAAATAAAAGGTATCTGAAAGCTTCTCGTCACGTCATATTAGTTCTGACACAACTTGTAAATCAACTGTCGGTGCGTTCGTCTCCACCGAGTTCAAGAAAGGAGAAGGAAGGACTCCAGATTCCCTCAAACCTCCTAAATTGCCCTTTCACAATAAAAGTCTCTTCTTCCACAGACGTGTTTATTGTGGTTTCTGTCAGCCACTTATTTATACTCGCTGCCTTTCTGTTCTTCCATTGTGAAGCAATAAGACGCTTTGCTTGGAACAGAAACGTGTCTCTGAATGTGTGTTTCTGACTCTTCAGTGTTCAGAGGACAGAAGTGGAAGATAAATGTTTCTGCAGATGATGGCGTGTTGATATTCAGGATTTTATCTCTCATACACTTCACATCCTTCCAACATGTCAGGATTAAGATGTCTCCAAACATCCAACAGATTTAAATCTGTCATGAACTGTCGGATCAGTTGTCTTGATGTGGCCTGTGTGTCGTCAGAACCTGTTGACCCGTCTTTCACTGGGTCCAAAGTGTGATTGGAGTTTCATATCAGCTGCTATAAAGTGTCGCCCTGACAGGTTACAGATTAACACTAATAAAGCGTTGTAGGAATTGGATTGTCATCGTTAGGACCATAAACGTTGATGTAATCATTTACAGATCCTTGAACAATAATGAATCTGCCTGCTGGGTCTGTAGTTATGTGGTCGACCTGTATATAAATGGATTCATGAGTCAGAATCATCTCCTGCATCTGAAGTAGAGCAGCTAGAGAGCAGCTGAGCTGCCGTCTCCTCTGTGTCCTCACTGTATCTGCTGCCATCACATGGGTTTCCTCTAACAGAACTACTTCTGCCTGCAGCTGCTTGATTCTGTCCATCACCTGTTTAACTTTAAGACAGTTCCACGTGAGAAGCTTCACCTGTCCGGTCTCAGACATCCGACTTTACAGGTGGCAGGTTGTGACAGAACACTTCTCCTGCAGCACATTCATGAAGCATCGAGAAGCAGGAACCAAATCTGAAGATCAGAAAGAAACCACAGAAAGAGACGTCGCTCATACGATCAACATGGATCAGAATCCCATGAAATCCCTCCCTACACCTGGAGTGGATTGGCCCCTCCCCCCCAGCTGTTCACTCCTTGTGTGAAGTGGGTCGGTCCACACACCTGTGAGGAACCAGCAGGTGCTGGAAGGCCGACCTTCTCTCTCCTGTCAACACAGTTCAGAGTCTGTCAGAAGAACAATGGCTGCCAGCTTTGTCCAGTCTCCAGATTGATGATGGCTCGTCCCAATCTGCTAACAGTCAGAACCAAACACAGAGCTGTGACAGGCAGCAGGTCCGGCCTGAGACTCGCTGTGAAGACTGCTGCCTGCTCAAGTCAACAAGAAACAGAAAGAGGCTCATCTGCTGCCTTGTGTTACATTTTGTAAATCCTGACTCTTGAGCTTCATCGTGAGAAGAAAGTCAGTCCTAACACCTGGACTATCTTTGGCAGAGACGAAGGTAAGCCAGGTTCTCCACCTGTGGCTCCACCTTCACTCTTCATTCAGTCCTTCCTGGCTGTCAGACAGTGTGGATTTCTCCCTGTGTGAGAAGAAGCTGTGAAGGAAAGATGATTCTGTGTTTGCTGATCCCCTCATCATGTCGCTGCTGTCGCTCTTCATCACACTGTTTCTGGTGAATGTCTGCAGACACGTCTGAGTCAAAGAGTCGGTCTTTATAATGAACTTCAGCTTCACTTCAGCTGCTGGTTCTGTCTGTAGGTCAGACACTTGATAACGAGAGTTCTTGGTGGAGGTGTGTCTTCGTTCTCCTTCACCGTTGTGGTGGACAGATTCTGTGTGCTCGCTCCAAAGCCAGACGAGCACCAGCCTCCATTTCTAGACAAAACTCTCATGCATCTTCCTCGTTCTCTGACAAACCCACCATCCTCAGATTATTCCTCCGACTCCAGTTCTCCATGTCGTCGGCTTTCTCTGTCAGCAGCTTCACTTGAGTCTCCAAAGTGTTTGTAGGAGCCTGAAGTTGAACGATGTCGTCTTCTGCCCTGATATACGTTCCTCTGCTTCCTTCACTCTGTCTGTAACTTCTTTCATTCATGAAAATACGCCGTCCAGTTTATTTTAGAGTCGTGTTTCCGTCCCCTTGATTGCGTTCGTGACATCTGCATCACGAGGGTTAAAGTCAGCGTCTTTGTCAGACTCACAGTCTCCATCATCCTGTTTCATCAGCGAGGTCAGATTCCAGCTGAATCTCTGAGTCTTCAGAGTTTGTTTTCTCCTGAGACGTTTTATTCTTCTCTGCAGGCATCTTCACACTTTACAGAAACGTTTTACAGCAAATACAGTTTGTGAGTCATTTTTAAGGGTTTAATTTGACAACTGCAAGACGGTTGCTATTATGCTGCCTCTCAGCACCTCTCCAGAACCAGACCGGACCTCTTCTCACAGAATTCCTATAGGAGTTCTAGAGATGTGCAGGATTTTATCAGAACCAGTAGAATAAAAACAGATTTCCAGCAGCACCGAGGAAATCCTGACAGAACCAAACACTTTTCTTAAAGGATCCCTTGAGAATTTTTAGAGATTTATGGGAATCCAAAAGAATTCTGTCTGAAAAGTTTAAAGTCCTGTTGGACTTGTTGATGAAGATCCGGTCCTCTCTGTTTCTCCTGATTCTTGTGTTCTGAGCTCACAGTTCATGTTTCACCTCTCAGACCTGAAGATGAGTGTTCGTGTGGAGGAAGAGGAGGACCGAGCAGAACCTCCAGGATCCATCTGTCCGTCTCTGAAGAGTGACTGGTCCAAACATGAACCTCCAGACTTCAGTACTGAACCTGGACCATCAGACACAAAGTAAGACGACTGATACTAACTCATTTATGTGACTCATGTTTCAGTGATGATGATGTTTGTTTAGTTGATTTTGTGTTCATGTATTCAGATTTCCACTAAAATGTCTTTTGTGTCCATAGTTGAGACTTTTCCCGCCTCATGTTCCTCTGTGTGTCTGCTATAAATCTGTAATCTGATCTAAGAGGACAAACAGAAACTTTTAAACCTCCTTTTTATGGACAGCAGCAGCAGTTTGTGTCTGTAGAGCTTCTTAAATCACTTTACTGATGAAGGATTCATGTGATGGGAATAAAAACATGTTGGTGTTTGCAGAGTTCAGTCCAGAAGATGGAGAGCAGAACCTCCAGGATCCATCTGTCCGTCTCTGAAGAGTGACTGGTCCAAAGGTGAACCTCTAACCTTCAGTCCTGAACCTGGACCATCAGACACAAAGTAAGAGCACTGAGACGACTCATTCAGTGTTTGCTGGTAATGTTCTGCTGTAGAGTAACATCAGGCTCCAGGACTGAAGAAACACCAACATAAAGTCTTTGAAAGTCTCCTGAACACTAACATGTCTGAACTCAGTCAGATCCTGGAGGACACTAACAAATCTCAGCAGGATGAAATAGATGGTGGAACCATGACCATGTTTTTAACAACAATCATCAGATCATTGTAGTTCTAAAGAAATGTGTCCACAGAGAGAAGAAGCAGCCCACCTGCTGTGTTTGGTGTCAGGACGTCCTGAAGGATCCGGTCTCTACCAGCTGTGGACACCGGTTCTGCAGACGGTGCATCAGCTCATACTGGGACCAGTCTGCTTCACCAGGAGACTCCTCCTGTCCCCAGTGTGGAGGTAAGACCCAGAACAACAGCTGGACTGTGGACAGACAGTCAGAGACAAACTGGACCAAGTCACACTGAACATCTGAACATGTTAAAGCCACATTATGTAGAAATTCTCCTGTTGTGTGATTTGGCGCCCCCCACAGTTTCTGAGTGCAACACCACTGTAGTAAAAACAAATCCCAGGTGTGTAACAGTTTGTCAGACGTGATATAGGTGCTGACTACAAACAGAACTCATGACATCATCACATGTTACGTGTTGAAGTGAACACGTATGTGAGGCTGTGATCCTACAAGTGACAGAGACACCGTTCACCTGTTCCAACACACCTGACCATCAACACGACTCTGAAGCTGCTGCTTTAACCTCAAAAAGTGACATAATGTTGCTTTAAACATCTCAGCTTCTACATGTCATCACATTTATTTAGAGACTTCGGAGGCATTCAGACCAAACACCAGGACAAATTACTAGATTGTCTCGATTACACACAAAGTCAATGAAAAGACCCGAAGAGACTCAAACTTTATATATTCTGATACTGATGGATTGTTATTGATCATGAAAATAATCCCAGATTGTCAAATTCTCTCAAACATTTGTCTCTTTTCAGTGAATGTTGATCTTCAGGAGGCTTTAGATGAACATAAGATCAGTGTGAGGAGGAGATGTGAACGTGTGACTGAAGGAAGTGATGGAACAGGAAGTGATGCAACAGGAAGTGATGGAACAGGAAGTGGAACCCTCCTCAACAGGATCTACACTGAGCTCTACATCACAGAGGGACAGAGTGAAGAGGTTAATACCCAACATGAGGTGAGGCAGCTGGAGACAGCTTCCAAGAAGAAGACCTTCAGTGAAACTCCAGTCAGGTGCTGCGACATCTTTAAAGCCTCACCTGACCAACAGAGACGCATCAGAGTCGTTCTGACCAACGGCATCGCTGGAGTTGGAAAAACCTTCTCGGTGCTGAAGTTCACTCTGGACTGGGCCGAGGGCTCCGAAAACCAAGATGTCAGTCTGGTGGTTCTGCTGTCGTTCAGGGAGCTGAACCTGATCAGAGATGAGCAGTACAGTCTTCTCAGGCTGCTCCATGTTTTCCATCCAACATTACAGAAGGTGACAGCAGAGAAGCTCGCTGTCTGTAAACTTCTGTTCATCTTTGACGGCCTGGATGAAAGCAGACTTTCACTGGATTTCAAGAACCATGAGGTCGTGTCTGATGTCACACAGAAGTCATCAGTCAGCGTGCTGCTGACAAACCTCATCGAGGGGAAGCTGCTTCCCTCGGCTCTCGTCTGGATAACTTCCAGACCTGCAGCAGCCAATCAGATCCCTCCTTCATGTGTCGACAGGGTAACAGAAGTACGAGGCTTCACTGACGTCCAGAAGGAGGAGTACTTCAGGAGGAGGTTCAGTGATGAAGATCTGTCCAGCAGAATCATCTCACACATCAAGACCTCCAGGAGCCTCCACATCATGTGTCTGATCCCAGTCTTCTGCTGGATCACTGCTACAGTTCTGGACCACATGTTGACCACAGACCAGAGAGGAGAGCTGCCCAAGACCCTGACTGACATGTACTCACACTTCCTGCTGGTTCAGACAAAGAGGAAGAAGCAGAAGTACGATGAGGGACGTGAGACGAGTCCACAGGAGCTGACGGAGGCTGACAGGGAAGTTCTTCTGAAGCTGGGGAGGCTGGCGTTTGAACATCTGGAGACAGGAAACATCATGTTCTACCAAGAAGACCTGGAGCGGTGTGGTCTTAATGTCACAGAGGCCTCGGTGTACTCAGGAGTTTGTACAGAGATCTTCAGAAGAGAGAGTGTGATCTTCCAGAAAACAGTCTACTGCTTTGTTCATCTGAGCGTTCAGGAGTTTCTGGCTGCAGTCTACATGTTCCACTGTTTCACCAACAGGAACACAGAGGTGGTGGAGGACTTCCTGGGAGGTTGGAGGTATTACAGTTACTCATCCCTGGATGACTTCTTGTGGAGCGCCATGATGAAATCCCTGTACAGTAAAAATGGCCACCTGGACCTGTTTGTTCGCTTCCTTCATGGCCTCTCTCTGAAGTCCAACCAGAGACTCTTAGCAGGCCTGCTGGGTCAGACAGACAACAGTCCAGGAATCATCCAGAGAGCCATCAACAACCTGAAGTGGATGAACAGTGATAAGATCTCTCCTGACAGAAGCATCAACATCTTCCACTGTCTGACGGAGATGAACGACCACTCAGTCCATCAGGAGATCCAAGAGTTCCTGAAGTCAGAGAACAGATCAGAGAAGGAACTCTCTGAGATCCACTGCTCAGCTCTGGCCTACATGCTGCAGATGTCAGAGGAGGTTCTGGATGAGTTGGACCTGGAGAAGTACAACACATCTCCACAGGGACAATGGAGACTGATTCCAGCTGTGAGGAACTGTAGAAAGGTTGTGTAAGTCCAGATGTGTTAAACATGATGAAGTGAGGTAAAGCTGAAGCCTTCAGTATTAAAGATCAACACTTTACACACATGAATAATATAAAACCTCAACACTACACACGTTTACCAAAACAAGTATTAAACCTGCTGATTGAATAAATGATCGTCACCAAGCTCAGAGTAGAAATGACATGAAGTCGTCTTGTTTCCAAAACATTCAACTAAATTATTACCCATAAAATGATAATAACACAATGTTTAGTTGTAGTTCTTGTGTTTGTGCAGTGGGAGGAATTAAATGAATGAAATGGGAGATGAACAGCAGATGGAGCGACAGAATAAAATGCATCAAAGATTGAGACAATACACACAAACACATCAGTGAGGTAAATACATACGAGTGCAGTTACAACCTCCAGTGACTTCACAGTTCACTGATCATCATGTGAACATGAAGCTGAACCAATATAAATCACAGCACCCTGTAAACTAACATCTGACACGTTCACCTCTCACTTATTTCAACACTTTTGTCCTAAACTGTCATTTCTGCTTCATTATTTCCCTCAAGGACACTTCAACATGTATTTATGTTGATTTATATGGCACTTTAAAAGCACTCACATCAGTTTGTTGGACACAAATAAAACAGCACAACAATGAAAGAGTCACAAGAAAAGTATTACAGGGACAATTACAGATCTAAATATAAAGACAGCAGAATGAAGAAAACGGACAAACACAAACATGTCAAACCAAAATAAAACAGAGATGAAATCATCAGAATCAGCCGTTAGAAGCCGTTTTATACAGGTGTGTTTTGAGGGGGATTTAAAATGGGCCACTGATTCAGCCCAGCTGATCTCCTCAGGCAGCTCAAAGTCTGGAGGCTCACGTGGAGCCGAGGAGCTCAAGTTTCAAACTACAAACCTTGTGATCGGTGACTGACCAGCTCAGGCCGAACAGCTGACCAGCTGAGCTACAGCTGCTCATGTTCATGTGCTTTGTGATGCAAAATGTATAGAGTCTGTTTTCATAGTAAAGAGTCAGATTTGATCTGATTTAAATGTTTTATTATCTGTATTCACAGACTGAATGAACTGTCGACTCTCAGAGACTCACTGTGAAGTCGTCGCCTCAGCTCTGAAGTCCAACCCCTCACACCTGACACATCTGGACCTGAGTGACAACAACCTGCAGGATTCAGGAGTGAAGCTGCTGTGTTCTGGACTGGAGAGTCCAAACTGTCGACTGGAGACTCTGAAGTCAGTTCATGTGGTTTTTCTCTGTTTATTAAATTTAAATCTAGAACAGAAGATTTAAATTTCCTTCAGTTCACACACACACACACACACACACACACACACACACACACACACACACACACACACACACAGCTCAGTGCAGTCTGATCAGTGATGAAGATGATGGAGGATGAAGCTCACAGTCAGTCAGCTGTGTGTTGATGGAGATGACAGTGGTGATGAAGATCTGGGCTTTGATTACAGCTTTCTATGTGTGTGAGACAGAGCTGCTCGTTTGTGTTGAAGGTGAATCGATGGTGTAGAACTTTTCTGTTTGGTGGTTGAAGTCTGTCGTGTGATTAAAATGATGTCCCAGGCTGCTTAGAGTCCGTACATCCAACAACAACTCCCACAATTCCTTGGGAACAATCCCATAATTCCTCTGCAGTTTCCTTCAGGTCATTTCCTCAGCCAGTAGGAATGAGATGGATCGGTGCTGGAACTCTGAAATAATTCTTGTGAGTAACTGTGGTCAGTTGTGCACCAGAGGCAGGTTCAGAGTTCACCTGGCTCTTATGCTCACTGTGCCTGCAGCGGACAGAAGCAGCATGTTGGATTCACTTCTGTTTGCAAATCCACCAAACTGGTTTTCTTTAAGAGCTGTCGGCTCGGATATTTGTAGAAAGAAGCTCAGCGGTACGACGTGTCGTCTGAACACATCTGGAGCTCAAAGTGTTCACAGCTGTTCCAAACAGCCAAAGGTGGAGTGAAGAGCTGCTGGAGACACAACAATGGTTTAAATATGGAGAAGACGTGTCACATGTTCAGACAGTCTCTCCTGAAGACGTTCATAGTGTTTCACTCAGCTGTTCATATGAACAGTGACAGAAATAGTTGTGTAACAAAAGAACAAAGAGCTGAGAGAGAAGTTCAAACCCCGCCTCCTTTCTCACCTCCACTCAGGTGACCAATCACACAGTGAGGTGTGTGTTAATGTTGGACTGTTGGTTTTAAAGTGACAGACACTGTTGGACACAGACGTCCTGATCTGACATCAGAAAGGTGTGGCCCCACTCACATTTAAATCTGTGAATAGAAAGTGTTGAATCTTTGAAAAAGGAGCTTTGATGATGTTAAAGTCTCGCTGGACAAAAGACACATGGATGTAATTTAATGTCGTCTCTGATTGAACACACTGCACGTGTTGACTGTCTGAAACTCTGAAGACAAACTTTAGAACATTGAAGATATTACACTGCTGATGTCAGTTATAAATGTGACACCATTATTTCACACATGTTGTTGTTGTTTTCACATGTTTAAATCACATTTTAATATGTATTTTAAACCTTTGTTCACACTTTCACAACATTATTCCAAACTGTGTGAATCTTAGTTGTCATGTCATCAGGTCTGAAGGGGATCTGACCTCATAGATTTGATGCTGATTGACTCTGAGCGTCTTGTTCAGCTTCATATTTAAAACAGATCTAATATAACATTAAACATTCATCACTGGTTGATTCTCTCTGAACCTCTTAATCATTTGATTCCTTCGTGCTTCTGTGAATAAAAACAGAAACCAGTGTTTTCTTCTCTGTCAGACGATAACAAACATGTTTGTTCAGAACCTTTATGATGACATGTGACGTTTATACTGACTGAAATATTTAAACTCAGGATGATTTTGATCTGAAACAGTAGAATCAAATCTTCAGTCAGTTTCTGTTGGTTTCTGTTTGGCTGCACAACATGAGTTTGTATAGATGGAGCCTCTGGTGGAGCTGCAGAGTTTAAGAGGTGGAGTCACTACGTCTTTATTGAAGCAGCAGCACGTTGTCATTAATATTAATGAGAGCTCTGTTTCACTTTGTGTATCTGACAGTGTTGAACCTGCATCCTGTTGGGTTCAGGTGTTTGGAGCTTCATTTTCTAAACTTGTTCAGCTCTGAACAGATGATTAAACACTGAATGATTTCAAGCAGGAACATTGTCTTCTAAACTCACTTCATTTATTCTTTATTCAGATTGGAGAGATGCAGTTTGTCAAAGATCAGCTGTGATTGTCTGGCCTCAGCTCTGAAGTCCAACCCCTCCCATCTGAGACATCTGGACCTGAGTGACAACAACCTGCAGGATTCAGGAGTGAAGCTGCTGTGTTCTGGACTGGAGAGTCCAAACTGTAGACTGGAGACTCTGAAGTCAGTTCATGTGTTTTTTCTCTGTTTATTGAATTTAAATCTAGAACAGAAGATTTAAATTTCCTTCTGTTCTCACTCACACACACACACACACACACACACACACACACACACACACACACACACACACACACACACACAGACTATATGTCTAGTTATTAATGTGTGTTGATGTGAACAGGTGGGTGAATGTTGTGTTGACAGGATGATGTCACCATGATGATGATCCACAATAGAGAGGTGAAGCCACGCCCCCTCTGGTCGACCACCTGGGACCTTATTTCAGAACAAATGAGACTAATAATTTTCTGCTCTGGTTTGAATTGTGTCATGAATCTCACAGATGATGTTCGTCAGTTGAAAAGAAACATTTTATCAAGAAAGTCTCAGTTTGTCATCAAACTAATAAAATATAAGACTGTGAAAATCTGTGATTATAAAGACGACACAGCCAACAGTCGTTAAGTGACGTCTGGTTTAACGCTGACTGAAACCTTGTAGAGTCGTCCTGAATATCAGCAGCTCACAGAACTGACCAACTCTCCTTTCACATAACTGCAGCTGTCAGTAGGACCAGACCTTCTTCTGTGTGGAGGAGGCGGCCATGTTGGTGTTGGTGACGTATGTTGAGTGAGACGAAGTAGTTCACTGAGCGCTTTAACACAAAACTACATGAGATTTGACTTTATTTACCACAAACAGACACTTTGTTGACTGAAATCAGGTCCCATGAGGTCCACCTGAAGGGGCGGGACTTCCCCTCCCTATAGAGAGGTGTAGTCTGTAGTCCTACAACCAGACATCTGTTAGCATGTTAGCATGTTAGCACATCCTGTTCCCTCGTCTCAAAGTCTGTGAGTGTGTTGAATGTGTTTTCAGTTAAATGTGTGTAATAAGGTGTGTGGTCACCACAGGCTGAACATATTCACACGTTCTGTTCTCCAACATAAAATCCATCCTTAAATGTCACAGTTTAATTATGAAGCTCTTCATGTGTTAAAAACAGTTAGCGGTTGCTAACAAGTGTCTGAATGAGACTACAGAGGTTGTCGGGGACATTAAACGTCCTCACAGTGAACACGGAGACTCGTCTCCTCACTTGTCCGTCTTTACAGGCCCACTTTAGTTACACACTATTCTAACTGGTGGGAATTAAACAGTTCTGGATTCAAAGATCAATGTATGGTAGAGAAGATGTCAGGATATGAGAGGAGGGGAGATTCCCTTTCACCTGAGGTGTGGGCAGGTGTCAGGGATAGAACAGGTGAGGAGTTCATATGAGGATGATAACAGAAGGCAGCTAGGTTGACACTTATTGTCCAGTCAAACATCAGAGGGTCACTGCCTTGGGGAAGGCCTGGGTAACACCTGTCATAAAGTCTGTAACCACTGTTCTGCTGTATAGAAGTCAAGACAATGTGGAAGACTGCAGAGAACACTGTGGCTCTTCTCTCCATGCTGCATGGATTAAAGAGAAACTGTCTGCTGTGTTTATCTGATCGGCTCTTCTGATTGGCCCTTTTAGAGACCACCCATCAAACTATTCAGAACCAATGTCGTCTGATAACAATCGGAGCGCCCTTAATTAGGACACAGTGATGTTGAGCTGCACATTTAAACCTGAACACATCTGACTGGATTATAAATGGATTTTTATCTTCATCATTTATTCTTTATTCAGGTTGTGGTTCTGCAGTTTGTCAACGATCAGCTGTGATTCTCTGGTCTCAGCTCTGAAGTCCAACCCCTCCCATCTCAGAGAGCTGGACATGGGAAGAAACTATCTGCAGGATTCAGACGTGAAGCTGCTGTCTGATCTGAAGGACAGTCCAGACTGTAGCCTGGAGGATCTGAGGTCAGTAGAGGGTTGGAGTCAGTCCACGCTGGTTTCAGCAGTATTGTTCTGAACACAGTCAGTATCAAGTGAAGCTGTGAGAGGAGAACGGTGACAGGCTTCATGATTGGACAGAAAGACAGAGAGAGAACAGTCAGCCAATCACATGAGCCAGAAGCTTGTTGTGATCTGGTGTTGAGTTGATGTGAAGACGACTGTTGTTGTTGTGTTCATGTCTACAGGAAGTAAAGCTGGATTACAGCTGACAGCATCACAGGATGTGTAGAGACAGTCGTCCTCATTCATCAGATGTGATCTCTCTCAAACACTAAAGAACTGATCAGCTGATCTGTGTCACAGCTCTCAGGTCTACGGTGGCCCTGAAGGTCAAAACACAACAACGTTTCACAAAACATCAAACTGTCCACAGGGACTGTCCAATTACAACCAAGAACGCTGTCCCAGCTTTTCTGCTGATGTGTTTTGACCTTCAGGGCCACCGTACAGATCAGTCTGACTGAAGCACTGCTCTGATTTCAGAGAACCATCATTACATTTAGTAACCATGTGGTGTTTGTACAGAGCAGAAGCTGTGCTGAAGTCCAGTAACCACAGCTGATGTTTGACTGTCAGTCTGTGTATGAACATGTAGGAGCTTTAACACCATAGATTCATCTGTCCATCTGTCTTTTGTTTGCTCCACATGTTTTACAGCAGACTCCATATTTACATATTTGTAATGTTTCAAAGCAGATGAAATATTCAGGTGTGACTGAGACTCTGGTTTTTAACAGCTGTCAATCATCATTAAAGTGTTTCTGATGCGTTCAGGGACTCTGAGCAGTTTATTTCACTGTGTGCTTCAGTGAAACCTGCTGTGGTGTATCTGATCGGGCACTCGGTGCTCGACTATTAGACTGCGCACTTCAGATGCGCAGAGAGTGATTGCTTCTGTCTGTTGTCATGGAGGTGAATGCTGAGTAAAAGAGTTTACCGGTTGTAACCTCGCCTCCGTGTGTATTGTTTAACATAACCTGAATAAGGACCCACGAATATAACTAAGGGTTACACAACAACATATACAAATACAACACCTGCAGAGTAAACATGTGAGCTTCACTCCAACACGTTAACATGAAGCTGAAAGGAAGCTGGCTACGCTACACAGCCGCTCCACTTGTGGTCTGAACAGGACTGAAGTCCTGCTGGTCTTTATATCACTGACTGACAGCTGATGGAGGGAGTCTCTGTGAACACTCATGGATCACTTCTGCTCTCTCTCATTCTCTCATCAGGTGGAAGATTTCTCAGTGAGAACGGTGGAGGTGTTGAGAGGATCAGCTGTGTCCTGATGATCCAGAGAGGTTGAAGCAGCACCATCAGCTGGTGGGTGGAGAGGCTCTGACTGGGCCGTGTTACTGGGAGGTGGAGTGGAGAGGAGAGCTTCATCCAGCAGTGACTGACGGACCAATCACAACAAGTGGAGATGACTGTCAGTGCTGCAGTCTGAACTGCTCTGGGATCAGCTCCACTGTCACCAAGTCCAGCATCCAGCTCCATGTGTTGGGGCCACTAACTGCCCTCCCTACTGCCCCCTGGATTTAACAAGAACAGAACAAATCCATCCAGTCCAAACACACATTTAGAACCAGAACATGTTTATACTTTAAATATATTTGTAATGAACTATTTTCATACATTCAGTTACAGCTCAGTATCTGTGTGTCACTTGTGCAGCCTGACGTTGAACTTGAGGGGAACATTTTAGACGTGACAACAGTTTGATCGTCATATTTCCTGCAGCATCAGTGAACTCCAGTTTAACGTGCGACCCTGCTGGTTTACACATCACGTGATCGACACACACATGAAGCCAACCTGTGGAGCTTTTTCCCTCTGAGGTCAGTGTTGAAGCCGTTCTTCTCACCAGCGTTCATGTTCTGGAGCTGCTTCCTGCCAGCAGATGTCACCGTTTCCATGGTGTCGCCTCACTGAGGTTTAACTGAACGATGATGTGAAGGATTTCTCTCTGACTGCATTTGGTATCAAATTAAATGTAATCATCAATGAGTTCAACTTGATTTAAAGATGTAATATGTAACATTTCTGCATTAAAATGTCTAAAAACGACTCGACCTTTGTTCTGTGTGTTGTTGAGTTGTGTTCTTACATCACAACAATGTTCAAACCAGAGAAATCCACAAGTTTACTGAAGGTGATGGTGTGTTTTTAAGACACGTGAGCGCTTCATAGTTAAACTGTGGGACATTTACTGATGTATTTTATGTGGTAGAGCAGAACGTGTAGATATCTTCAGCCTGTGGTAACCACACACCTTATTTCAGGCTTTAAACTGAAAACCAACTCAACAACTCATCAACTTTGAGACGAGGGAAGCAGATGTGCAGAAACACAAACTGATTTCCAGGTTTGAGGACTCGTTACTACACCGCTCCATTAACAACTTTATTTATAAGTTAAACTGCATTAATTGTGATTTTTAATATCACCAGTTTTATTCAACGGGAGACCTCGGTGCGAACTGTCAGGAAACGCTATATTACCTCTGAAGTGGCTGCAAATTTTATTGAAATCTTGGGTAAGCATCCGTCAGCTACTGTACCGGCACCTTGTGATTTTATTTTTGAATGTTTTACGAAAAAACTGGAATCAACACTTGATCTCGTAGCTCCACTAACAACTAAGAAAATACTGCCTAAGCGCACAGCTCCGTGGAGAACTGAGGAGATCAAAAAATTGAAAAGAAATTGCAGGGTAGCTGAACGGAAATGGAGGAAAAATAAATTAACAATTAATCACCAAATATACCGTGAGCAATTAAAAACATACAACATTGCTCTCAGGAATGCAAGATATACCTACTTTACCAACATAATCACTGATCATAAAAATAACCCAAGAATCCTATTTAATACTATTGATCTTCTGATGAACCCTGATTTTAATAGATATCAAAATTCTCCTACAGACTCCCTTTGTGAGGACTTTGCAGACCACTTCAGAGGCAAAATTGATTTTATAAGATCCTCTATTTTATCTGATCAAAATACTGTTTTTAATACCTTAGAATGTTTGTTTTTACCCGAGGAAACACTGGACAGTTTTGCCCTGGTTGATGCAGAGATGCTTGGTAGAGTTTTCTCCCAAGTAAAACCAACAACCTGCCTTTTAGATCCTATTCCCACATCACTTTTTAAAACATTTTATGGATTCTTTGAAGTTGAGGTCTTGAATATCGTGAATTGTTCTCTTCAGACGGGTACTTTCCCAACTGCCCTTAAAACGGCAGTGGTGAAACCCCTTCTGAAGAAGAACAATTTAGATCCTAATGTTCTTAATAACTATAGACCAGTGTCCAACTTACCATTTTTAAGTAAAATTTTAGAAAAACTTGTTTTTATTCAGTTGAATGACTTTTTAAATAACCGTTCTGTTTTTGAGAAATTTCAATCTGGATTTAGGACGAACCACAGTACAGAGACTGCTTTACTGAAAATTGTTAATGATCTTAGGTGCAACTTGGACTCACACAAGCTTACAGTCCTTGTGCTACTGGATCTAAGCGCTGCTTTTGATACAGTAGATCACCTGATTCTTTTAAACAGACTAAGACACCTGGTCGGCCTCTCTGGTACTGTCCTCCAATGGTTCAGTTCTTATCTCACAGATAGAAAATTTCTTGTAAGTTTGGACACTTGCTCCTCAAAGATTCATGAAATTAAATGTGGTGTGCCCCAAGGCTCAATTTTAGGTCCTGTACTTTTTAATTTATACATGCTCCCACTGGGAAATGTCATCAGGGGGCATGGTATCAACTTCCACAGCTATGCGGACGACACACAGCTGTACATATCCATGTCCCCTGATGACACAGGGCCAATTGATGCCCTTTTTAAGTGTATTTCAGACATCAAGTCCTGGATGGCAGAAAACTTCTTACAGCTCAACCAGGGCAAGACTGAGGTTTTAATTATCGATCCTAAGGCACAGAGAGAGAAACTTTTATCAAAACTTCAGTCACTGTCTTTAAATCCTTCCAATCAGGTAAAGAATCTGGGCGTCATCTTTGACTCTGAGCTCAATTTTATTCCACATATTAAACATGTAACTAAAACTGGATTTTACCATTTAAAGAACATAGCCAGAGTCCGCCCCTTTCTCTCTCGTGCTAACACAGAGACGCTGATGCATGCTTTTATCTCCAGTCGTATTGACTACTGTAACGCCCTGCTTTCTGGTCTTCCAAAAAGAAGCATCTCAAGTCTACAACTTTTACAGAACTCTGCAGCACGTGTGCTGACGAAGACCAGAAAGCGGGCACATATTACACCGGTTTTAAAATCACTGCATTGGCTCCCTGTGTGTTTTAGGATTGATTTTAAGGTTCTTTTAATGGTTTTTAAATGTCTTAGGGGTCTTGGGCCTTCTTATCTGTCAGAATTGCTTTTACCATATGAACCCTCCCGCGCCCTTCGATCCTCCGGCACTGGCCTTTTAATAATCCCCAAAGTTAGAACACGTACCTACGGTGAGGCATCTTTTCAGTACTATGGCCCCCGTCTATGGAATAGCCTGCCGGAGAACCTGAGGGCCGCAGAGAGTGTTGATATTTTTAAAAACAGGCTCAAGACCCACCTATTTAATTTGGCTTTCAACTGATGTTTTATTTATTTATTAATTATTTATTATTTATTTATTTATTTATTTATTTATTATTTATTATGTATTTATTAATTTATTTATCTTAGTCAGTTTCTATTCTGTTATGTCTATTCCTTTTACTTTTTATGATAGACTTCATTTTAGTTATCTCTATGTTACTTTATTTTATTTATTTGTTTATTTTATGTTCTTAGCCTATGTAGTTTTATGCTTTTATTCCTTATCTCCAGTAGTTTTTATGTTTTATTCCCTATCTCCAGTGTTTCCTCAGTGGGGGCCGTCTGCACTGGGGGCTGTGATCGGCTCTGGCTGGGATGTCTCTGACCCGTGGCAAACATCGGCTTGGCCATTGGGGGTCTGCGGCAGTGCTCCACTGCTGTGGGCCCCTCGCTGGCCTGTAGCTTGATGGGCGCCCGGGTGGAGGCGTCCTGGTCGTGGGCCGTGAGCAGCGCCTGGTGCAGACGACCTCCTGTGATAGTGTTTCCTGACCTGGCTCCTCTGTACTCAGCCACATGTTTCTAAGTTTACTTTATTGATCTATGTGTATGTATGTGTGTGTGTGTGTGTGTGTGTGTGTGTGTGTGTGTGTGTGTGTGTGTGTGTGTGTGTGTGTGTGTGTGTGTGTGCTGTCTGTTGCTGGGGTGGGGCGGGGGTGGGGGCTGCTTTTAAACATGTAAAGCACTTTGTGCTACATTTTTATGTATGAAAAGTGCTTTATAAATAAAGTTTGATTGATTGATTGATTAATTCTGTTGTATCTCATAACTGAGTGTGTTAACAGCATCACAGATGTGCCGGCTGTCAGTGATGGAGGAAGTATTCAGATCCTTTACTGGAGTAAAAGTACTGATACAGCTCTGTAAAAGAAAAAGGATCCTCTTCAAAGTTAAAGTCCGGCACTGAAAATGTTGCCTCAGTGAAAGTCTGTCAGTTTAATCAGGAAATGTTCTTAAAGTCGACAAAATAAAAGAACATGAATAATATGAAGTACTTTTACTCTGTACTTTTCGAGCAATCCTTTATCAAAATCCTTAAATAATGATATGTAAACTTTGTAATTTAGTTTATTTTAGACTGATAAATAAATTATTAATGCCGATATTTATTGTACAGTTAGTTAAATGCTTTATTACTATTTTCCGTGACACTTGTGGTCTGTCTGTGAGAGAGAGGGACAAAAGGTCCAACAGCCATGGACATTAGACTGACCCTCAGTCGTACTCATCTACAAAATACTTACTTATTAAAAACAAAGATGGGAACATTAATATTTGACAGGAGTTTCTGCCTTGATGAATGAAAGAGTGTTTGTGAGTTTGCTTAATTAAAGAAAATACCTCCTGCTCGTATTAAAAACACAGAAACTCTTATTGCCAAAATGTTGTGGCGACATTGTGAGCGACAGGAGATTCTGAACGCATTGAAGTGGATTGGGAACGATGGAGGAACGACAGCGAGTTAAGAAAACTGGAACTGTTTGTTCTCCTCCAGACATCAAGTTTGGAATTCAACACGGAGCTTCTGATGGTCGGTGGCGCTCTTGTGTTGGAAGTCTATACAGCCGAGAGTGTGAGTCTGTCTGCCAGCAGCACAACATTTCCTACTGACCTGATAGAAAACATTTGACAACACCGGGCTTGTAAAATAAGTCTGACTCATTTAATGCTGCTGTGACGACCAGGGCCTCGGGGAAACCCTGGTCCTCTTCCTGTCCCCCAAGCATCACCAGCAGCGAAGCATTTTGAAATGGTTTTATTCAAAACACACATCTTGTACACAATCAACCATGCTGGCAGTCTGGGACACCAGAGGAGAGCCCCCAGGAGCTGGGAGGAGCCGGCCCTTCAACTCCGGGCTTCAAGGCAGCAACCAATCAGCTCCCTGGACAACCTGCAGTCACAAACACACACACACACACACACACACACACACACACACTCACACTCAGGTACAAGAGGGTTATTCAAGGAGAGACAAGAGCACACAGAAATGTTTATAGGACCTCAGGGGTCGTAACACTACATCACAGACGGACAGAAACTAAAGCAGTCTATGTTGTTGAGGATGTTCAGGAGTCTCACAGCCTGAGGACAGAAGCTGCGTCAGCGGTTACTTCTGGTTCTTTGAGTCTCTTCAGTATTCTTTGAGCTCTGAGCAGACACCTCACCTCTCCTCTGTCACTGATGCTCTGTGGATGGATGGATCACCCGCTGCAGAGCCTTCCTGTCCTGGGCCGAGCACCAACCAGACAACATGTCAGTCCACAAAACTTGATGACAGGAAATCAGGATTCAGTTCAGGAAACCGTCGTCCAACTGGTCCTCAGCAGCCGGTTCCTCTGCCCACACTTTCAGCTCCTGGCTGCTCTTGTTCTGGAGAAACGAACAGTGACCATCAGTACACTGCAGATTTATCAGCCATGTTTGACCCCCCTCGTAAAGTCCAGGTGAAAGATACTCACACTTTCCCTTCAGGCTCCTGTGGCGGCTCGTCTCCAATGTTTGGTTCGTCTTGTTGGTCTCAGTGATTCGTCCTTTCAACCGTCCATCACCTGCAAGATGAGAAAGAAGAGCAGTGGTAGTTTCACGTCTCTTTGTGGAGGCTTTCTGGAGGTTTGTGGAGATTGTGTGTGTCATTGTGAAGATTTTGAGTCTCTTTGTGAAGATTTGTGTGAATTTGTGAGGATTTTTATTCTTTTTTGGGAGGTTTTGAGTGGATCTGTACAAAGCATTTAACATGTGTATGAACTGAGAGCCGCAACATTAGAACCAGTGACAGGTGAATAAATAACATGGATCATCGTGTTCCAATGCCATGTTCTGCTGTGGAACCACGAGTCCCAGCACTCATGTGGATGTCTCTTTGACAAACACCAGTCAGCCAAACACAGCTGCAGACCGAGTACAGCCCGTCATGGCAGCAGCACTCCTTGGTGGCAGCGCCCCCCCAGCAGGACAACGCGCCTGCAACACTGCAAAAACTGCTCAGGAACGACCCGAGGAACGTGGGAAAGAGCTCAAGGAGTCGACCTGGCCTCCAGATTCCCCAGATCTCAATCCAACTGAGCTTCCACTGGATGCAGTCTGAGCCAAGAACGATCCACGGGGGCCCCAACGTGGATGGGAGTTGGTTCTGACACATCCCGTAGATGCTCAACTGGATTGGGATCTGGAGAATGAGGAGGCCAGTTTGACACATTGAGCTCTTTGCCATGAGGGGGTGTAGTTGGTCTGAACAGTGTTTGGGTGGGTGGTGTTTGTCAAAGAGGCTCCACAGAAATGACAGAACTCAAAGTTTCCAGCAGAACATTTGATTGTAACAAGATGATCAGTGCTCACTTCACTTGTCAGCTGCTTTAATATTGTGGCTGAACAGTGTAGATATACACATGTTAAATAAAATACAATTTACGACAGGAAACATCCTCCTGTTTCCTGTCATCTCTCAATCTGTCTTGTCAATAGAGGGCAAAATAAAATCAAACAAATCTTAAAAGTACCGACACAGATAATACACAGTCCATAATTTTTAACAGGATAAGAAGAGGTCATTTTTTTTTATTGAGAATTCATTTCTCTGTTCTTTATTTGTTATTATTCCAATACTAACGGAATGTAAGTTACATTACAGAGAGCCGCTCCAGCCAACTACATTTTCTGAACCGATACGGATCACCTCTGCGAGCAGTGAAATACAGTGCGAGGCCCAGTCGCGTTAATGCGTAGGGATACGGAGGTTCTACGGTTGAGAAGATGTAGTGCCAAAAGAACGGGCGGTCTGACAGCGATGCAAAGCGGTGTTAATTTCCTCTACACATCGTACACTTGAACTGATATGACCCCACTTCAAAAAACCCGAACTATCCCTTTAACAGCAGCTTGTAGGGTCCTCACTGATGCATTCACTTGTAGTAGGAAATCACAGCTCTCTGATCACCACAGACCTTTAAACCACACAATTATTTAAATGTACATAAACTGTGTGTGTACATGTGTGTCCCAGCACAACACACACACAATCTCTCTCTCTCTCTCTCTCTCTCACACTCACACACACACACACACACACACACAGGTAAACTCAGAGGGGAGGAGCAGCTCAGTGTCACCTGAGAGGCTGAAAGTGAAAGTGTTCAGTCCGTCAGACTCCAGTTTGAGATCAGAACAGACAGAAGAAGACGGAGGAGGAAGACTAAAGTGTGAGGCAGGTGAGTGTTAAAACAAGGTGTGTGTGATGTTACTGTGAGAGTGTGAGTCAGTTTAGTCTCTGTGGACTGTAGAGGAAACACATGTTAGAATAAAGTCAACACTTTGATTCTTCTGTGGACACAAAGTCCTGACAGGCTGAATAATACACATTACAGTTTTTTACAATTGTTTACACACTAAAATTAAAATTTCCACACAATTTGCAAAATTCTACTGCAAGGAGCAAAACACCTCCACAGATTTGCACAACATTACACACAATGTCTGCTTCACCCTTTTTGCAAAACATTACACACAGTGATTTGTAAAACTCTACACACATTTTCACACCTTAGACACAGATAAGGATTGTGAGGTCACTTCCTTGTCATTACAAAGCCCCGGATTGCCAATGACCACACTAATGAACAAATTGGATAATCACATGCACCAGGTGTGGAAGCACACATGTGCTAATTTGAAAACGCAGCACTCAGGTGTGCTATAAAAGGCAGTAGGTGAGTTCACCTGTCTTCAACAAAAATGGAAGGAGCTATAAGAAGAAGAAGAAGAGTGAGAATGAGAGGGGGAGTTCAAAGAGGAGATGAAGGAGGTAGAGGAAGAGGAGAAGGAGGTAGAGGAGGAGGCCCAGGTAGAGGAAGAGGAGAAGAAGGAGGTAGAGGAGGAGGCCCAGGTAGAGGAAGAGGAGAAGAAGGAGGTAGAGGAGGAGGCCGAGGTAGAGGAGGAGGCCCAGGTAGAGGAAGAGGAGAAGAAGGTGGGAGAGGAAGAGGCCCAGGTAGAGGAAGAGGAAGAGAAGGACTTGAAGAGTTGATAGAACCTGAACAAAGAAGACGAGGACCAAATTTGACTCCAGAAATCCGTGCAACACTTATTGACCATGTCATCAACCATGGACTGACACTGATGGAAGCTGGACAAAGAGTTCAACCTAATCTCAGCAAAAATACTGTTGCGTCAGTAATTCGGACATTTCGTCAAGAAAACAGGTAAGCTAACCACACAGTACATTGAAACTGAATCTTGCTATACTTATCATCATTATTGTTTACTGTGACATTTGACAGTAGGCTGCATGTGTATTTTTTTTATATATATATTTTTTTAACATAGGATTGAGGGTCGAGGACACCAAGGTGGAAGGCGCCCTATGTTCACTCGTGCACAAGAGGCTGCCATTGTGAACATGGTTTTGACCAATAATTGTATCAGGCTGCGAGAAATCCAAGCCAATATCATCAATGATGGCCACATTTTCAATAACATCCAACGAGTCTCTCTGTCAACATTAGGTCGAATCCTCAAGAAAAATCAAATATACATGAAGCAACTGTATCGGCTACCATTTGACAGAAATTCAGAGCGAGTGAAACATCTGCGCAATGAGTATGTGGAGGTATGTATTGTTCATCTTACTATGGTGTGGTATTGTGCACTGCTCATAATGTTCTGGCACAAAAAATACTGTGCAATAGATATTGAATAGCATCCTATTGTCTTTTACTGTGTTTCAGAGAGTCTTGCAAATGGATGCAGAAGAAATTCAACATGAATTTATATATGTGGATGAGGCTGGATTTAACCTTGCGAAAACAAGAAGAAGAGGGAGAAATGTAATTGGACACAGGGCAATCACCAATGTGCCAGGGCAGCGAGGGGGTAACATCACCCTTTGCGCTGCTATTTCACAAAATGGGGTCCTCCACCACCACGCAAATCTGGGACCCTATAATGCAAATCTAACACTTGTATTTCTTGACAGACTGCACGAGATTGTCACAGCACTAAACCAAGAGGACCAAATGCGGTACATTGTCGTTTGGGACAATGTCTCATTCCATCGGGCTGCTCTGGTCCAGAATTGGTTCCATGAGCACCCTGAATTTGAAGTCTTATACCTTCCCCCATACTCCCCCTTCCTGAATCCAATAGAAGAATTTTTTTCAGCAGGGCGGTGGAAGGTATACGACCTGCGGCCCTATGACCGTATGCCCCTCATTCAGGCCATGGAGCAGGCCTGTGATGATATCGAAGCAGCTTCTGTGCAGGGGTGGATTCGTCACACGAGGCGATTCTTCCAACGGTGCCTTGCCAATGAAGACATAGCCTGTGATGTGGATGAAATCTTATGGCCTGATCCAGCCAGACGGAGAGATGATGAATAGTTACAGTATTCTTTTTGCTTTTGCAGTAGTTTTTTTTTTTTTTTTTTTTTTCAGAGTCAAAGTGTATGTACTTCATGCAGTAATTTTTATTTGTCTACAGATTGTATTTGTTTCATTGATTTCATTGTTGGTTGATTACTGTAACTGATTATGGTAAGAAATACTGTAAGTATTGAAATAAATACTTGAAATATTCAGTCTGCAGCATCAGTGTTGTGCAGTGCTTGGTAAGTTTATAGTAGGCCTATTTGTGTACATTCTCCCTATATCTCAAACTAATCATGAAGAATGTTGTGGGTTTGTTACTATTTTTTTTGACATCTAAATTATCCCTTACATAACAATGTCTGGCCAAAAATCTAGCACATGCTATTTCCTAAAATTAGTTTTTTTACAAATGTGTTTTTTATTTATCACAGCAGTGTGAAACTGGCTGCAATAGTGTCTGATCATTGAGGACCTGTGTTGGTTAAATGAAAACTAATAACATTTTCACAAATATGTGTATGTGTTTTGACTGAAGTGTGTATGTTTTGACTGAAGTGTGTCATTTTGCAAACAATTTAGGAATTGTGCAAATTGAGTGTGGTGTTTGGATAATTGTGATTATATTTTGAAAAAAAGAACCCAGTTTTCAAAATTGCGTGTAAACAATTGAAAAAAACTGTAACACTGCTGGAGCTAAAGACCAGGAGCCCAGAGGGGGGTGTGTGTGTGTGTGTGTCTGTGTACTGTGTGTGTGTGTGTGTGTGTGTGTGTGTACTGTGTTTGTAAGTAAGTGTGTGTGTGTGTGTGTGTGTGTGTGTGTGTGTGTGTTTGTAAGTGTGTCTGTGTGTGAAGGGGAGACAGATTGTGTGTTTCTTCCTGTTCTCTACGTCACTCTTGAACAAACCTGTTTCTCCGGTCCTCTGTGTTTTCCTGATTCTTGTGTTCTGAGCTCACAGTTCATGTTTCACCTCTCAGACCTGAAGATGAGTGTTCGTGTGGAGGAAGAGGAGGACCGAGCAGAGTCTCCAGGATCCACCTGTCCATCTCTGAAGAGTGACTGGTCCAAAGGTGAAGTTCCAACCTTCAGTACTGAACCTGGACCATCAGACACAAAGTAAGACGACTGATACTAACTCATTTATGTGACTCATGTTTCAGTGATGATGATGTTTGTTTAGTTGATTTTGTGTTCATGTATTCAGATTTCCACTAAAAAGTCTTTTGTGTCCATAGTTGAGACTTTTCCCGCCTCATGTTCCTCTGTGTGTCTGCTATAAATCTGTAATCTGATCTAAGAGGACAAACAGAAACTTTTAAACCTCCTTTTTATGGACAGCAGCAGCAGTTTGTGTCTGTAGAGCTTCTTAAATCACTTTACTGATGAAGGATTCATGTGATGTGAATAAAAACATGTTGGTGTTTGCAGAGTTCAGTCCAGCAGACGGAGAGCAGAACCTCCAGGATCCATCTGTCCGTCTCTGAAGAGTGACCGGTCCAAAGCTGAACCTCCAACCTTCAGTCCTGAACCTGGACCATCAGACACAAAGTAAGAGCACTGAGACGACTCATTCAGTGTTTGCTGGTAATGTTCTGCTGTAGAGTAACATCAGGCTCCAGGACTGAAGAAACACCAACATAAAGTCTTTGAAAGTCTCCTGAACACTAACATGTCTGAACTCAGTCAGATCCTGGAGGACACTAACAAATCTCAGCAGGATGAAATAGATGGTGGAACCATGACGTATGTTTGTAGGCTAACCCTGAAGTTAGCATCGCTCTGGCTCCCTCCACAAACAGCCTGTGAGATTTTTGAGTTGGATTTTGGATTATTGCAGAAAATAATCTGTGTGACAAACACGAGTTTCTGATCCTGACACGTTTTGTTCTGAGAGATAATCTTCACAGATCATTTTCATGACACACTAAATGCTGAATTCAAGATGAAAAGTATCGACACTTTGACTTTTCTCTGTGACGTCTGAGCTTCTCAACAGTGTCGACCACATCTGGATGTTTTTAACAACAATCATCAGATCATTGTAGTTCTAAAGAAATGTGTTCACAGAGAGAAGAAGCAGCCCACCTGCTGTGTTTGCTGTCAGGACGTCCTGAAGGATCCGGTCTCTACCAGCTGTGGACACCGGTTCTGCAGACGGTGCATCAGCTCATACTGGGACCAGTCTGCTTCACCAGGAGACTCCTCCTGTCCCCAGTGTGGAGGTAAGACCCAGAACAACAGCTGGACTGTGGACAGACAGTCAGAGACAAACTGGACCAAGTCACACTGAACATCTGAACATGTTAAAGCCACATTATGTAGAAATTCTCCTGTTGTGTGATTTGGCGCCCCCCACAGTTTCTGAGTGCAACACCACTGTAGTAAAAACAAATCCCAGGTGTGTAACAGTTTGTCAGACGTGATATAGGTGCTGACTACAAACAGAACTCATGACATCATCACATGTTACGTGTTGAAGTGAACACGTATGTGAGGCTGTGATCCTACAAGTGACAGAGACACCGTTCACCTGTTCCAACACACCTGACCATCAACACGACTCTGAAGCTGCTGCTTTAACCTCAAAAAGTGACATAATGTTGCTTTAAACATCTCAGCTTCTACATGTCATCACATTTATTTAGAGACTTCGGAGGCATTCAGACCAAACACCAGGACAAATTACTAGATTGTCTAGATTACACACAAAGTCAATGAAAAGACCCGAAGAGACTCAAACTTTATATATTCTGATACTGATGGATTGTTATTGATCATGAAAATAATCCCAGATTGTCAAATTCTCTCAAACATTTGTCTCTTTTCAGTGAATGTTGGTCTTCAGGAGGTTTTAGATGAACATAAGATCAGTCTGAGGAGGAGATGTGAACGTGTGACTGAAGGAAGTGATGGAACAGGAAGTGATGGAACAGGAAGTGATGGAACAGGAAGTGGAACCCTCCTCAACAGGATCTACACTGAGCTCTACATCACAGAGGGACAGAGTGAAGAGGTTAATACCCAACATGAGGTGAGGCAGCTGGAGACAGCTTCCAAGAAGAAGACCTTCAGTGAAACTCCAATCAGGTGCTGCGACATCTTTAAAGCCTCACCTGACCAACAGAGACGCATCAGAGTCGTTCTGACCAACGGCGTCGCTGGAGTTGGAAAAACCTTCTCGGTGCTGAAGTTCACTCTGGACTGGGCCGAGGGCTCCGAAAACCAAGATGTCAGTCTGGTGGTTCTGCTGTCGTTCAGGGAGCTGAACCTGATCAGAGATGAGCAGTACAGTCTTCTCAGGCTGCTCCATGTTTTCCATCCAACATTACAGAAGGTGACAGCAGAGAAGCTCGCTGTCTGTAAACTTCTGTTCATCTTTGACGGCCTGGATGAAAGCAGACTTTCACTGGATTTCAAGAACCGTGAGGTCGTGTCTGATGTCACACAGGAGTCATCAGTCAGCGTGCTGCTGACAAACCTCATCGAGGGGAAGCTGCTTCCCTCGGCTCTCGTCTGGATAACTTCCAGACCTGCAGCGGCCAATCAGATCCCTCCTTCATGTGTCGACAGGGTAACAGAAGTACGAGGCTTCACTGACGTCCAGAAGGAGGAGTACTTCAGGAGGAGGTTCAGTGATGAAGATCTGTCCAGCAGAATCATCTCACACATCAAGACCTCCAGGAGCCTCCACATCATGTGTCTGATCCCAGTCTTCTGCTGGATCACTGCTACAGTTCTGGACCACATGTTGACCACAGACCAGAGAGGAGAGCTGCCCAAGACCCTGACTGACATGTACTCACACTTCCTGCTGGTTCAGACAAAGAGGAAGAAGCAGAAGTACGATGAGGGACGTGAGACGAGTCCACAGGAGCTGACGGAGGCTGACAGGGAAGTTCTTCTGAAGCTGGGGAGGCTGGCGTTTGAACATCTGGAGACAGGAAACATCATGTTCTACCAAGAAGACCTGGAGCGGTGTGGTCTTAATGTCACAGAGGCCTCGGTGTACTCAGGAGTTTGTACAGAGATCTTCAGAAGAGAGAGTGTGATCTTCCAGAAAACAGTCTACTGCTTTGTTCATCTGAGCGTTCAGGAGTTTCTGGCTGCAGTCTACATGTTCCACTGTCACACCAACAGGAACACAAAGGTGCTGAAGGACTTCTTGGGAGGTTGGGGGTATAAAAGCAGTGACTCATCCCTGGATGACTTCCTGAGGAGAGCCATGGAGAAATCCCTCGACAGTAAAAATGGCCACCTGGACCTGTTTGTTCGCTTCCTTCATGGCCTCTCTCTGAAGTCCAACCAGAGACTCTTAGCAGGCCTGCTGGGTCAGACAGACAACAGTCCAGAAATCATCCAGAGAGCCATCAACAACCTGAAGAAGATGAACAGTGATGAGATCTCTCCTGACAGAAGCATCAACATCTTCCACTGTCTGATGGAGATGAACGACCACTCAGTCCATCAGGAGATCCAAGAGTTCCTGAAGTCAGAGAACAGATCAGAGAAGAAACTCTCTGAGATCCACTGCTCAGCTCTGGCCTACATGCTGCAGATGTCAGAGGAGGTTCTGGATGAGTTGGACCTGCAGAAGTACAACACATCAAAGCAGGGACGACGGAGACTGATTCCAGCTGTGAGGAACTGTAGAAAGGCTGTGTAAGTCCAGATGTGTTAAACATGATGAAGTGAGGTAAAGCTGAAGCCTTCAGTATTAAAGATCAACACTTTACACACATGAATAATATAAAACCTCAACACTACACACGTTTACCAAAACAAGTATTAAACCTGCTGATTGAATAAATGATCGTCACCAAGCTCAGAGTAGAAATGACATGAAGTCGTCTTGTTTCCAAACATTCAACTAAATTATTCCCCATAAAATGATAATAACACAATGTTTAGTTGTAATTCTTGTGTTTGTGCAGTGGGAGGCATTAAATGAATGAAATGGGAGATGAACAGCAGATGGAGCGACAGAATAAAATGCATCAAAGATTGAGACAATACACACAAACACATCAGTGAGGTAAATACATACGAGTGCAGTTACAACCTACAGTGACTTCACAGTTCACTGATCATCATGTGAACATGAAGCTGAACCAATATAAATCACAGCACCCTGTAAACTAACATCTGACACGTTCACGTCTCACTTATTTCAACACTTTTGTCCTAAACTGTCATTTCTGCTTCATTATTTCCCTCAAGGACACTTCAACATGTATTTATGTTGATTTATATGGCACTTTAAAAGCACTCACATCAGTTTGTTGGACACAAATAAAACAGCACAACAATGAAAGAGTCACAAGAAAAGTATTACAGGGACAATTACAGATCTAAATATAAAGACAGCAGAATGAAGAAAACGGACAAACACAAACATGTCAAACCAAAATAAAACAGAGATGAAATCATCAGAATCAGCCGTTAGAAGCCGTTTTATACAGGTGTGTTTTGAGGGGGATTTAAAATGGGCCACTGATTCAGCCCAGCTGATCTCCTCAGGCAGCTCAAAGTCTGGAGGCTCACGTGGAGCCGAGGAGCTCAAGTTTCAAACTACAAACCTTGTGATCGGTGACTGAGCAGCTCAGGCCGAACAGCTGACCAGCTGAGCTACAGCTGCTCATGTTCATGTGCTTTGTGATGCAAAATGTATAGAGTCTGTTTTCATAGTAAAGAGTCAGATTTGATCTGATTTACATGTTTTATTATCTGTATTCACAGACTGAAAAACTGTTAACTCTCAGAGACTCACTGTGAAGTCGTCGCCTCAGCTCTGAAGTCCAACCCCTCACACCTGACACATCTGGACCTGAGTGACAACAACCTGAATGATTCAGGAGTGAAGCTGCTGTGTTCTGGACTGGAGAGTCCAAACTGTCGACTGGAGGCTCTGAGGTCAGTTCATGTGTTTTTTCTCTGTTTATTAAATTCAAATCTAGAACAGAAGATTTAAATTTCCTTCAGTTCACACACACACACACACGCACACGCACACGCACACAACACACACACACACACACACACACACACACACACTGACACAGACTGACACACACACACACACACACACACACACACTATAATTGTAGTTATTAATGTGTGCTGATGTGAACAGGTGGGTGAATGTTGTGTTGACAGGATGATGTCACCATGATGATGATCCACAATAGAGAGGTGAGGCCACGCCCCCTCTGGTCGACCACCTGGGACCTTATTTCAGAACAAATGAGACAAATAATGTTCTGCTCTGGTTTGAATTGTGTCATGAATCTCACAGATGATGTTTGTCAGTTTAAAAGAAACATTTTCTCAAGAAAGTCTCAGTTTGTCATCAAACTAGTAAAATATAAGACTGTGAAAATCTGTGATTATAAAGACGACACAGCCAACAGTCGTTAAGTGACGTCTGGTTTAACGCTGACTGAAACCTTGTAGAGTCGTCCTGAATATCAGCAGCTCACAGAACTGACCAACTCTCCTTTCACATAACTGCAGCTGTCAGTACGACCAGACCTTCTTCTGTGTGGAGGCGGCGGCCATGTTGGTGTTGGTGACGTATGTTGAGTGAGACGAAGTAGTTCACTGAGCGCTTTAACACAAAACTACATGAGATTTGACTTTATTTACCACAAACAGACACTTTGTTGACTGAAATCAGGTCCCATGAGGTCCACCTGAAGGGGCGGGACTTCCCCTCCCTATAGAGAGGTGTAGTCTGTAGTCCTGAAACCAGACATCTGTTAGCATGTTAGCATGTTAGCACATCCTGTTCCCTCGTCTCAAAGTCTGTGAGTGTGTTGAATGTGTTTTCAGTTAAATGTGTGAAATAAGGTGTGTGGTCACCACAGGCTGAACATATTCACACGTTTTGTTCTCCAACATAAAATCCATCATTAAATGTCCCACAGTTTAATTATGAAGCTCTTCATGTGTTAAAAACAGTTAGCGGTTGCTAACAAGTGTCTGAATGAGACTACAGAGGTTGTCGGGGACATTAAACGTCCTCACAGCGAACACGGAGACTCGTCTCCTCACTAGTCCGTCTTTACAGGCCCACTTTAGTTACACACTGTTCTAACTGGTGGGAATTAAACAGTTCTGATTCAAATATCAATGTATGGTAGAGAAGATGTCAGGATGTGAGAGGAGGGGAGATTCCCCTTCACCTGAGGTGTGGGCAGGTGTCAGGGATAGAACAGGTGAGCAGTTCATATGAGGATGATAACAGAAGGCAGCTAGGATGACACTTATTGTCCAGTCAAACATCAGAGGGTCGCTGCCTTGGGGAAGGCCTGGGTAACACCTGTCATAAAGTCTGTAACCACTGTTCTGCTGTATAGAAGTCAAGACAATGTGGAAGACTGCAGAGAACACTGTGGCTCTTCTCTCCATGCTGCATGGATTAAAGAGAAACTGTCTGCTGTGTTTATCTGATCGGCTCTTCTGATTGGCCCTTTTAGAGACCACCCATCAAACTATTCAGAACCAATATCGTCTGATAACAATCGGAGCGCCCTTAATTAGGACACAGTGATGTTGAGCTGCACATTTAAACCTGAACACATCTGATTGGATTATAAATTGATTTTTATCTTCATAATTTATTCTTTATTCAGATTGAGGTAGCTGCAGTTTGTCAAAGATCAGCTGTGATTCTCTGGCCTCAGCTCTGAAGTCCAACCCCTCCCATCTGAGAGAGCTGGACCTGAGCTGACAACAACCTGCAGGATTCAGACGTGAAGCTGCTGTCTGATCTGAAGGACAGTCCAGACTGTAGACTGGAGACTCTGAGGTCAGTAGAGGGTTGGAGTCAGTCCACGCTGGTTTCAGCAGTATTGTTCTGAACACAGTCAGTATCAAGTGAAGCTGTGAGAGGAGAACGGTGACAGGCTTCATGATTGGACAGAAAGACAGAGAGAGAACAGTCAGCCAATCAGACGAGCCAGAAGCTTGTTGTGATCTGGTGTTGAGTTGATGTGAAGACGACTGTTGTTGTTGTGTTCATGTCTACAGGAAGTAAAGCTGGATTACAGCTGACAGCATCACAGGATGTGTAGAGACAGTCGTCCTCATTCATCAGATGTGATCTCTCTAAAACACTAAAGAACTGATCAGCTGATCTGTGTCACAGCTCTCAGGTCTACGGTGGCCCTGAAGGTCAAAACACAACAACGTTTCACAAAACATCAAACTGTCCACAGGGACTCTGGTTCTGTCCAATTACAACCAAGAACGCTGTCCCAGCTTTTCTGTTGATGTGTTTTGACCTTCAGGGCCACCGTACAGATCAGTCTGACTGAAGCACTGCTCTGATTTCAGAGAACCATCATTACATTTAGTAACCATGTGGTGTTTGTACAGAGCAGAAGCTGTGCTGAAGTCCAGTAACCACAGCTGATGTTTGACTGTCAGTCTGTGTATGAACATGTAGGAGCTTTAACATCATAGATTCATCTGTCCATCTGTCTTTTGTTTGCTCCACATGTTTTACAGCAGACTCCATATTTACATATTTGTAATGTTTCAAAGCAGATGAAATATTCAGGTGTGACTGAGACTCTGGTTTTTAACAGCTGTCAATCATCATTAAAGTGTTTCTGCAGCCATGATGCGTTCAGGGACTCTCTGCAGTTTATTTCACTGTGTACTTCAGTGAAACCTGCAGAGTAAACCTGTGAGCTTCACTCCAACACGTTAACATGAAGCTGAAAGGAAGCTGGCTACGCTACACAGCCGCTCCACTTGTGGTCTGAACAGGACTGAAGTCCTGCTGGTCTTTATATCACTGACTGACAGCTGATGGAGGGAGTCTCTGTGAACACTCATGGATCACTGCTGCTCTCTCTCATTCTCTCATCAGCTGGGAGTGGGTAATCCGCTATTGCTGTGAAAGGTGGAGGTGTTGAGAGGATCAGCTGTGTCCTGATGATCCAGAGAGGTTGAAGCAGCACCATCAGCTGGTGGGTGGAGAGGCTCTGACTGGGCCGTGTTACTGGGAGGTGGAGTGGAGAGGAGAGCTTCATCCAGCAGTGACTGACGGACCAATCACAACAAGTGGAGATGACTGTCAGTGCTGCAGTCTGAACTGCTCTGGGATCAGCTCCACTGTCACCAAGTCCAGCATCCAGCTCCATGTGTTGGGGCCACTAACTGCCCTCCCTACTGCCCCCTGGATTTAACAAGAACAGAACAAATCCATCCAGTCCAAACACACATTTAGAACCAGAACATGTTTATACTTTAAATATATTTGTAATGAACTATTTTCATACATTAAGTTACAGCTCAGTATCTGTGTGTCACTTGTGCAGCCTGACGTTGAACTTGAGGGGAACGTTTTAGACGTGACAACAGTTTGATCGTCATATTTCCTGCAGCATCAGTGAACTCCAGTTTAACGTGCGACCCTGCTGGTTCACACATCACGTGATCGACACACACATGAAGTCAACCTGTGGAGCTTTTTCCCTCTGAGGTCAGTGTTGAAGCCGTTCTTATCACCAGCGTTCATGTTCTGCAGCTGCTTCCTGCCAGCAGATGTCACCGTTTCCATGGTGTCGCCTCACTGAGGTTTAACTGAACGATGATGTGAAGGATTTCTCTCTGACTGCATTTGGTATCAAATTAAATGTAATCATCAATGAGTTCAACCTGATTTAAAGATGTAATATGTAACATTTCTGCATTAAAATGTCTAAAAACGACTCGACCTTTGTTCTGTATGTTGTTGAGTTGTGTTCTTACATCACAACAATGTTCAAACCAGAGAAATCCACAAGTTTACTGAAGGTGATGGTGTGTTTTTAAGACACGTGAGCGCTTCATAGTTAAACTGTGGGACATTTACTGATGTATTTTATGTGGTAGAGCAGAACGTGTAGATATCTTCAGCCTGTGGTAACCACACACCTTATTTCAGGCTTTAAACTGAAAACCAACTCAACAACTCATCAACTTTGAGACGAGGGAAGCAGATGTGCAGAAACACAAACTGATTTCCAGGTTTTAGGACTCGTTACTACACCGCTCCATTAACAACTTTATTTATAAGTTAAACTGCATTAATTCTGTTGTATCTCATAACTGAGTGTGTTAACAGCATCACAGATGTGCCGGCTGTCAGTGATGGAGGAAGTATTCAGATCCTTTACTGGAGTAAAAGTACTGATACAGCTCTGTAAAAGAAAAAGGATCCTCTTCAAAGTTAAAGTCCGGCACTGAAAATGTTGCCTCAGTGAAAGTCTGTCAGTTTAATCAGGAAATGTTCTTAAAGTCTACAAAATAAAAGAACTCGGAGCAGAAAAAATGTCACCTGTGACTAAAAGGTGAAGCAGCAAATCTTCACATGTGTGGAGCTGAAAACCATGAAGTGTTTTTATAATACAGATTAATATAGCTGCTCGTTCATTGTCTGTAAAGTGACTGTGATTCACTGACTCAGTGTTTCAGGGACACATCTACATACGCTGGGCCAGTTTGGATGTGGAAATGTGACTTAAAGTACTTTAAAGGGGCACATCCCATAGATGCTCAACTGGATTGGGATCTGGAGAATGAGGAGGCCAGTTTGACACCTTTGACACCACCTAATATTCTGATCAGTCTTAAATAAGAAAATGTTTCTAATATTTTATCACACTATGTTTGTGTTGGGACGTCACATGGGACATGAGAGCGGCGTTAAATGCACTAACAAAGGAGTGCAAAGGAGTGTACATACTAACAAGTGCATCGACCATAATGTCCAGTAGGTGGCGCCTGCTTGACACAGTCCCCCCAGGTTTGACAACTCCCATCTCCCACTGTCTGAGAGCGCACCTGAATGCATCGTCAGTTCCGCAATGACCGGATGAACGGAGAAAGTAAGAGCACCTGCGGCCCGTTACAACCCCGGTCCCAGAGTCACGTGCTGCTGGAAGCGTCAGCGAAGTTGTTGGTTTTTTCTCTGGTGTTGATTACCTGGTAACTCCGTCTACCGCCATGAGAGGAATATTGTTTGTTACTCAGGATATCTACAGTGACTCGGCATGAGGCACTCAGATTCTAATTTAGTTGTATTGATCAGAAATAGAACAATCAGGGCTTTAGAGCTGCAGTCTTAAAGGAGTGCTACTGACAATGTTGAATTAAAAAACATTGTTTTAGTACTTTACCAGCAGACTACAGAGCAGCTTCGCTCCTCAGGTCCTCCTCAGCACACATAAAAAATTATGTTAATTTTGTGACTTATGAAATTAATTAATAACTGCTATAAAAGTACAAAAATAACTGATCTTCTGTCTGTATGGAAGCTTCTGCCAGAAAAACAAAATAATGTAACCAGGTAAATTTACAAAGACATGAATAAACTAAAATAAGCTAAAATAAGACAAAAGTGTTCGAGCCGCACCAGCAGACTACACAGCAGCTTCTCTCCTCAACACATAAAAATTGATTTTAAATTAACTCCTTATCAACCTGAACGAGCTCGTCCTCTAATGATATGTGTGTGAATTATGAGTCAGTCGCTGTCATGTCACCTGTCGGCTCCTTTCTAAACAAAGTGATCACCTGGCTGTTCAGAAGCACTGTGGCACGTTGCATCAGAGCTCTGCTGCTGAGTCTCGGTCAGTTGTTGACGGCCAGCGTGTGGTTTCAGGAAAAAATGTTAAAATAATAGAATTATAATAATTCAGATTAATTTCCTTCTCACTCACACAAACACAGAGAAACTTTAATAAAACTGTACAAAGGTTTTTCAGTAATATTCACTGGAAGAGAAAGTTTAAGGGCTTTTTATTCATCTTTAAATATCGGACTCAAGAAAATGAAATACTTTTCTATTGAACTGATCAGAAGAGTATAGAAGCTCATTACTGCCAGAAACAAATGAATAAATGTAGGAATTAAAGAGTACGTGGCAGAAAGTCAATAATTACACTTTAGAGAATGATGTAATATTATTCTGACAGGGTGGATTCTGTATATGAATGTGTATGACGACCTGTTTTTAATATCTTATATTGTCGTGCTGTTTGTCCGTGGAGGTTTGATGTTTGTAAAACTTCCCTCAAGCTGCAAAAAGCGATTTAAAAACTGTGAATATTAATTTTCAGTGAGCTGCAGAACCAGGAAGTAAACACAGAAGCCAGGAAACGTTTTCTAGGAGAGAGATTCTCATCGGTCTGAACGGACGCCATCTTTGCATCTGGTGTCTCGTTCTTCTCTAAATCTGCGATGTGAACACACTTTAATGTGTCACACTGGTGGAGCTCCCCTTTCACTCACAGGAGGTTCCTGGAGGAACCTTATTTAAAGGGTTCCTGCAGGATCTTAATTAATGAGGCTAATTAACGGTTTCTTCATCCTCCTGCAGCTGCTTCTTCATACAGATTACAGATTAGTGTCGTGTCTCATTCTCAAACTGTAATCCTGTTAGTAATCCCCTGTTTTATCAGCTGTCTCTGTAATCTGATTACATTCTTTTTTCTGTAACTTTAACATCAGTCACCTTTTTCTGTGTCCTAATGATGTAATCTGTTACATGTACTCCATTACTCCACAAGCCTGCTCCTGAATGAGCTGCAGACAGCAGTTAACAGCAGCTTGTAGGGTCCTCACTGATGCATTCACTTGTAGTAGGAAATCACAGCTCTCTGATCACCACAGACCTTTAAACCACACAATTACTTTAATGTACATAAACTGTGTGTGTACATGTGTGTCCCAGCACACACACACACACACACACACACACACACACACACACACACACACACACACACACACACACACACACACACACACACACACAGGTAAACTCAGAGGGGAGGAGCAGCTCAGTGTCACCTGAGAGGCTGAAAGTGAAAGTGTTCAGTCCGTCAGACTCCAGTTTGAGATCAGAACAGACAGAAGAAGACGGAGGAGGAAGACTAAAGTGTGAGGCAGGTGAGTGTTAAAACAAGGTGTGTGTGATGTTACTGTGAGAGTGTGAGTCAGTTTAGTCTCTGTGGACTGTAGAGGAAACACATGTTAGAATAAAGTCAACACTTTGATTCTTTTTTTTTTCGATTGTGTGTTACTTCCTCTTCTCTCTTCCTGCGTCACTGTTGAACAAACCTGATTCTTGTGTTCTGTTCTTAAAGAACTCCTATAAGAGTTCTAGAGATGTGCAGGATTTCATCAGAACCAGTAGAATAAAGACAGATTTCCAGCAGCACCGAGGAAATCCTGACAGAACCAAACACTTTTCTTAAAGGATCCCTTGAGAATTTTTTAGAGGTTTAATCTAAAAGAATTCTGTCGGAAAAGTTTAAAGTCTTTTTGGACTTTTTGATGAAGATCCGGTCCTCTCTGTTTTCCTGATTCTTGTGTTCTGAGCTCACAGTTCATGTTTCACCTCTCAGACCTGAAGATGAGTGTTTGTGTGGAGGAAGAGGAGGACCGAGCAGAACCTCCAGGATCCATCTGTCCGTCTCTGAAGAGTGACTGGTCCAAAGGTGAACCTCCAACCTTCAGTCCTGAACCTGGACCATCAGACACAAAGTAAGAGCACTGAGACGACTCATTCAGTGTTTGCTGGTAATGTTCTGCTGTAGAGTAACATCAGGCTCCAGGACTGAAGAAACACCAACATAAAGTCTTTGAAAGTCTCCTGAACACTAACATGTCTGAACTCAGTCAGATCCTGGAGGACACTAACAAATCTCAGCAGGATGAAATAGATGGTGGAACCATGACGTATGTTTGTAGGCTAACCCTGAAGTTAGCATCGCTCTGGCTCCCTCCACAAACAGCCTGAGAGATTTTTGAGTTGGATTTTGGATTATTGCAGAAAATAATCTGTGTGACAAACACGAGTTTATGATCCTGACACGTTTTGTTCTGAGAGATAATCTTCACAGATCATTTTCATGACACACTAAATGCTGAATTCAAGATGAAAAGTATCGACACTTTGACTTTTCTCTGTGACGTCTGAGCTTCTCAACAGTGTCGACCACATCTGGATGTTTTTAACAACAATCATCAGATCATTGTAGTTCTAAAGAAATGTGTCCACAGAGAGAGGAAGAGGAGTCATGTCTCTGTGAAGAAGCAGCCCACCTGCTGTGTTTGGTGTCAGGACGTCCTGAAGGATCCGGTCTCTACCAGCTGTGGACACCGGTTCTGCAGACGGTGCATCAGCTCATACTGGGACCAGTCTGCTTCACCAGGAGACTCCTCCTGTCCCCAGTGTGGAGGTAAGACCCAGAACAACAGCTGGACTGTGGACAGACAGTCAGAGACAAACTGGACCAAGTCACACTGAACATCTGAACATGTTAAAGCCACATTATGTAGAAATTCTCCTGTTGTGTGATTTGGCGCCCCCACAGTTTCTGAGTGCAACACCACTGTAGTAAAAACAAATCCCAGGTGTGTAACAGTTTGTCAGACGTGATATAGGTGCTGACTACAAACAGAACTCATGACATCATCACATGTTACGTGTTGAAGTGAACACGTATGTGAGGCTGTGATCCTACAAGTGACAGAGACACCGTTCACCTGTTCCAACACACCTGACCATCAACACGACTCTGAAGCTGCTGCTTTAACCTCAAAAAGTGACATAATGTTGCTTTAAACATCTCAGCTTCTACATGTCATCACATTTATTTAGAGACTTCGGAGGCATTCAGACCAAACACCAGGACAAATTACTAGATTGTCTAGATTACACACAAAGTCAATGAAAAGACCCGAAGAGACTCAAACTTTATATATTCTGATACTGATGGATTGTTATTGATCATGAAAATAATCCCAGATTGTCAAATTCTCTCAAACATTTGTCTCTTTTCAGTGAATGTTGGTCTTCAGGAGGTTTTAGATGAACATAAGATCAGTCTGAGGAGGAGATGTGAACGTGTGACTGAAGGAAGTGATGGAACAGGAAGTGATGGAACAGGAAGTGGAACCCTCCTCAACAGGATCTACACTGAGCTCTACATCACAGAGGGACAGAGTGAAGAGGTTAATACCCAACATGAGGTGAGGCAGCTGGAGACAGCTTCCAAGAAGAAGACCTTCAGTGAAACTCCAATCAGGTGCTGCGACATCTTTAAAGCCTCACCTGACCAACAGAGACGCATCAGAGTCGTTCTGACCAACGGCGTCGCTGGAGTTGGAAAAACCTTCTCGGTGCTGAAGTTCACTCTGGACTGGGCCGAGGGCTCCGAAAACCAAGATGTCAGTCTGGTGGTTCTGCTGTCGTTCAGGGAGCTGAACCTGATCAGAGATGAGCAGTACAGTCTTCTCAGGCTGCTCCATGTTTTCCATCCAACATTACAGAAGGTGACAGCAGAGAAGCTCGCTGTCTGTAAACTTCTGTTCATCTTTGACGGCCTGGATGAAAGCAGACTTTCACTGGATTTCAAGAACCATGAGGTCGTGTCTGATGTCACACAGAAGTCATCAGTCAGCGTGCTGCTGACAAACCTCATCGAGGGGAAGCTGCTTCCCTCGGCTCTCGTCTGGATAACTTCCAGACCTGCAGCAGCCAATCAGATCCCTCCTTCATGTGTCGACAGGGTAACAGAAGTACGAGGCTTCACTGACGCCCAGAAGGAGGAGTACTTCAGGAGGAGGTTCAGTGATGAAGATCTGTCCAGCAGAATCATCTCACACATCAAGACCTCCAGGAGCCTCCACATCATGTGTCTGATCCCAGTCTTCTGCTGGATCACTGCTACAGTTCTGGACCACATGTTGACTACAGACCAGAGAGGAGAGCTGCCCAAGACCCTGACTGACATGTACTCACACTTCCTGCTGGTTCAGACAAAGAGGAAGAAGCAGAAGTACGATGAGGGACGTGAGACGAGTCCACAGGAGCTGACGGAGGCTGACAGGGAAGTTCTTCTGAAGCTGGGGAGGCTGGCGTTTGAACATCTGGAGACAGGAAACATCATGTTCTACCAAGAAGACCTGGAGCGGTGTGGTCTTAATGTCACAGAGGCCTCGGTGTACTCAGGAGTTTGTACAGAGATCTTCAGAAGAGAGAGTGTGATCTTCCAGAAAACAGTCTACTGCTTTGTTCATCTGAGCGTTCAGGAGTTTCTGGCTGCAGTCTACATGTTCCACTGTCACACCAACAGGAACACAAAGGTGGTGGAGGACTTCCTGGGAGGTTGGTGGTATAACAGTGACTCATCACTGGAAGACTTCTTGAGGAGCGCCATGGAGAAATCCCTGGACAGTAAAAATGGCCACCTGGACCTGTTTGTTCGCTTCCTTCATGGCCTCTCTCTGAAGTCCAACCAGAGACTCTTAGCAGGCCTGCTGGGTCAGACAGACAACAGTCCAGAAATCATCCAGAGAGCCATCAACAACCTGAAGAAGATGAACAGTGATGAGATCTCTCCTGACAGAAGCATCAACATCTTCCACTGTCTGACGGAGATGAACGACCACTCAGTCCATCAGGAGATCCAAGAGTTCCTGAAGTCAGAGAACAGATCAGAGAAGGAACTCTCTGAGATCCACTGCTCAGCTCTGGCCTACATGCTGCAGATGTCAGAGGAGGTTCTGGATGAGTTGGACCTGGAGAAGTACAACGCATCTTCACAGGGACGACTGAGACTGATTCCAGCTGTGAGGATCTGTAGAAAGGCTGTGTAAGTCCAGATGTGTTAAACATGATGAAGTGAGGTAAAGCTGAAGCCTTCAGTATTAAAGATCAACACTTTACACACATGAATAATATAAAACCTCAACACTACACACGTTTACCAAAACAAGTATTAAACCTGCTGATTGAATAAATGATCGTCACCAAGCTCAGAGTAGAAATGACATGAAGTCGTCTTGTTTCCAAAACATTCAACTAAATTATTCCCCATAAAATGATAATAACACAATGTTTAGTTGTAATTCTTGTGTTTGTGCAGTGGGAGGCATTAAATGAATGAAATGGGAGATGAACAGCAGATGGAGCGACAGAATAAAATGCATCAAAGATTGAGACAATACACACAAACACATCAGTGAGGTAAATACATACGAGTGCAGTTACAACCTACAGTGACTTCACAGTTCACTGATCATCATGTGAACATGAAGCTGAACCAATATAAATCACAGCACCCTGTAAACTAACATCTGACACGTTCACGTCTCACTTATTTCAACACTTTTGTCCTAAACTGTCATTTCTGCTTCATTATTTCCCTCAAGGACACTTCAACATGTATTTATGTTGATTTATATGGCACTTTAAAAGCACTCACATCAGTTTGTTGGACACAAATAAAACAGCACAACAATGAAAGAGTCACAAGAAAAGTATTACAGGGACAATTACAGATCTAAATATAAAGACAGCAGAATGAAGAAAACGGACAAACACAAACATGTCAAACCAAAATAAAACAGAGATGAAATCATCAGAATCAGCCGTTAGAAGCCGTTTTATACAGGTGTGTTTTGAGGGGGATTTAAAATGGGCCACTGATTCAGCCCAGCTGATCTCCTCAGGCAGCTCAAAGTCTGGAGGCTCACGTGGAGCCGAGGAGCTCAAGTTTCAAACTACAAACCTTGTGATCGGTGACTGACCAGCTCAGGCCGAACAGCTGACCAGCTGAGCTACAGCTGCTCATGTTCATGTGCTTTGTGATGCAAAATGTATAGAGTCTGTTTTCATAGTAAAGAGTCAGATTTGATCTGATTTACATGTTTTATTATCTGTATTCACAGACTGACTCGACTGTCGACTCTCAGAGACTCACTGTGAAGTCGTCGCCTCAGCTCTGAAGTCCAACCCCTCACACCTGAGACATCTGGACCTGAGTTACAACAACCTGAAGGATTCAGGAGTGAAGCTGCTGTGTTCTGGACTGGAGAGTCCAAACTGTCGACTGGAGACTCTGAGGTCAGTTCATGTGTTTTTTCTCTGTTTATTAAATTTAAATCTAGAACAGAAGATTTAAATTTCCTTCAGTTCACTCACACACACACACACACACACACACACACACACACACACACACACACACACACAGCTCAGTGCAGTCTGATCAGTGATGAAGATGATGGAGGATGAAGCTCACAGTCAGTCAGCTGTGTGTTGATGGAGATGACAGTGGTGATGAAGATCTGGGCTTTGATTACAGCTTTCTATGTGTGTGAGACAGAGCTGCTCGTTTGTGTTGAAGGTGAATCGATGGTGTAGAACTTTTCTGTTTGGTGGTTGAAGTCTGTCGTGTGATTAAAATGATGTCCCAGGCTGCTTAGAGTCCGTACATCCAACAACAACTCCCACAATTCCTTGGGAACAATCCCATAATTCCTCTGCAGTTTCCTTCAGGTCGTTTCCTCAGCCAGTAGGAATGAGATGGATCGGTGCTGGAACTCTGAAATAATTCTTGTGAGTAACTGTGGTCAGTTGTGCACCAGAGGCAGGTTCAGAGTTCACCTGGCTCTTATGCTCACTGTGCCTGCAGCGGACAGAAGCAGCATGTTGGATTCACTTCTGTTTGCAAATCCACCAAACTGGTTTTCTTTAAGAGCTGTCGGCTCGGATATTTGTAGAAAGAAGCTCAGCGGTACGACGTGTCGTCTGAACACATCTGGAGCTCAAAGTGTTCACAGCTGTTCCAAACAGCCAAAGGTGGAGTGAAGAGCTGCTGGAGACACAACAATGGTTTAAATATGGAGAAGACGTGTCACATGTTCAGACAGTCTCTGCTGAAGACGTTCATAGTGTTTCACTCAGCTGTTCATATGAACAGTGACAGAAATAGTTGTGTAACAAAAGAACAAAGAGCTGAGAGAGAAGTTCAAACCCCGCCTCCTTTCTCACCTCCACTCAGGTGACCAATCACACAGTGAGGTGTGTGTTAATGTTGGACTGTTGGTTTTAAAGTGACAGACACTGTTGGACACAGACGTCCTGATCTGACATCAGAAAGGTGTGGCCCCACTCACATTTAAATCTGTGAATAGAAAGTGTTGAATCTTTGAAAAAGGAGCTTTGATGATGTTAAAGTCTCGCTGGACAAAAGACACATGGATGTAATTTAATGTCGTCTCTGATTGAACACACTGCACGTGTTGACTGTCTGAAACTCTGAAGACAAACTTTAGAACATTGAAGATATTACACTGCTGATGTCAATTATAAATGTGACACCATTATTTCACACATGTTGTTGTTGTTTTCACATGTTTAAATCACATTTTAATATGTATTTGAAACCTTTGTTCACACTTTCACAACATTATTCCAAACTGTGTGAATCTTAGTTGTCATGTCATCAGGTCTGAAGGGGATCTGACCTCATAGATTTGATGCTGATTGACTCTGAGCGTCTTGTTCAGCTTCATATTTAAAACAGATCTAATATAACATTAAACATTCATCACTGGTTGATTCTCTCTGAACCTCTTAATCATTTGATTCCTTCGTGCTTCTGTGAATAAAAACAGAAACCAGTGTTTTCTTCTCTGTCAGACGATAACAAACATGTTTGTTCAGAACCTTTATGATGACATGTGACGTTTATACTGACTGAAATATTTAAACTCAGGATGATTTTGATCTGAAACAGTAGAATCAGATCTTCAGTCAGTTTCTGTTGGTTTCTGTTTGGCTGCACAACATGAGTTTGTATAGATGGAGCCTCTGGTGGAGCTGCAGAGTTTAAGAGGTGGAGTCACTACGTCTTTATTGAAGCAGCAACGTTGTCATTAATATTAATGAGAGCTCTGTTTCACTTTGTGTATCTGACAGTTTTGGACCTGCAGCCTGTTGGGTTCAGGTGTTTGGAGCTTCATTTTCTAAACTTGTTCAGCTCTGAACAGATGATTAAACACTGAATGATTTCAAGCAGGAACATTGTCTTCTAAACTCACTTCATTTATTCTTTATTCAGATTGTGGAGCTGCAGTTTGTCAGAGATCAGCTGTGATTCTCTGGCCTCAGCTCTGAAGTCCAACCCCTCCCATCTGAGAGAGCTGGACCTGAGTGGACAACAAGCTGCAGGATTCAGGAGTGAAGCTGCTGTGTTCTGGACTGGAGAGTCCAAACTGTCGACTGGAGACTCTGAGGTCAGTTCATGTGTTTTTTCTCTGTTTATTAAATTTAAATCTAGAACAGAAGATTTAAATTTCCTTCAGTCTCACACACACACACACACACACACACACACACACACACACACACACACACACACACACACACACACACTATAATTGTAGTTATTAATGTGTGTTGATGTGAACAGGTGGGTGAATGTTGTGTTGACAGGATGATGTCACCATGATGATGATCCACAATAGAGAGGTGAAGCCACGCCCCCTCTGGTCGACCACCTGGGACCTTATTTCAGAACAAATGAGACAAATAATTTTCTGCTCTGGTTTGAATTGTGTCATGAATCTCACAGATGATGTTTGTCAGTTTAAAAGAAACATTTTCTCAAGAAAGTCTCAGTTTGTCATCAAACTAATAAAATATCAGACTGTGAAAATCTGTGATTATAAAGACGACACAGCCAACAGTCGTTAAGTGACGTCTGGTTTAACGCTGACTGAAACCTTGTAGAGTCGTCCTGAATATCAGCAGCTCACAGAACTGACCAACTCTCCTTTCACATAACTGCAGCTGTCAGTATGACCAGACCTTCTTCTGTGTGGAGGCGGCGGCCATGTTGGTGTTGGTGACGTATGTTGAGTGAGACGAAGTAGTTCACTGAGCGCTTTAACACAAAACTACATGAGATTTGACTTTATTTACCACAAACAGACACTTTGTTGACTGAAATCAGGTCCCATGAGGTCCACCTGAAGGGGCGGGACTTCCCCTCCCTATAGAGAGGTGTAGTCTGTAGTCCTGAAACCAGACATCTGTTAGCATGTTAGCATGTTAGCACATCCTGTTCCCTCGTCTCAAAGTCTGTGAGTGTGTTGAATGTGTTTTCAGTTAAATGTGTGAAATAAGGTGTGTGGTCACCACAGGCTGAACATATTCACACGTTTTGTTCTCCAACATAAAATCCATCATTAAATGTCCCACAGTTTAATTATGAAGCTCTTCATGTGTTAAAAACAGTTAGCGGTTGCTAACAAGTGTCTGAATGAGACTACAGAGGTTGTCGGGGACATTAAACGTCCTCACAGCGAACACGGAGACTCGTCTCCTCACTAGTCCGTCTTTACAGGCCCACTTTAGTTACACACTGTTCTAACTGGTGGGAATTAAACAGTTCTGGATTCAAATATCAATGTATGGTAGAGAAGATGTCAGGATGTGAGAGGAGGGGAGATTCCCCTTCACCTGAGGTGTGGGCAGGTGTCAGGGATAGAACAGGTGAGCAGTTCATATGAGGATGATAACAGAAGGCAGCTAGGATGACACTTATTGTCCAGTCAAACATCAGAGGGTCGCTGCCTTGGGGAAGGCCTGGGTAACACCTGTCATAAAGTCTGTAACCACTGTTCTGCTGTATAGAAGTCAAGACAATGTGGAAGACTGCAGAGAACACTGTGGCTCTTCTCTCCATGCTGCATGGATTAAAGAGAAACTGTCTGCTGTGTTTATCTGATCGGCTCTTCTGATTGGCCCTTTTAGAGACCACCCATCAAACTATTCAGAACCAATATCGTCTGATAACAATCGGAGCGCCCTTAATTAGGACACAGTGATGTTGAGCTGCACATTTAAACCTGAACACATCTGATTGGATTATAAATGGATTTTTATCTTCATCATTTATTCTTTATTCAGATTGAGGAGCTGCAGTTTGTCAAAGATCAGCTGTGATTCTCTGGCCTCAGCTCTGAAGTCCAACCCCTCCCATCTGAGAGAGCTGGACCTGAGTGGAAACAACCTGCAGGATTCAGACGTGAAGCTGCTGTCTGATCTGAAGGACAGTCCACACTGTAGACTGGAGACTCTGAGGTCAGTAGAGGGTTGGAGTCAGTCCACGCTGGTTTCAGCAGTATTGTTCTGAACACAGTCAGTATCAAGTGAAGCTGTGAGAGGAGAACGGTGACAGGCTTCATGATTGGACAGAAAGACAGAGAGAGAACAGTCAGCCAATCAGACGAGCCAGAAGCTTGTTGTGATCTGGTGTTGAGTTGATGTGAAGACGACTGTTGTTGTTGTGTTCATGTCTACAGGAAGTAAAGCTGGATTACAGCTGACAGCATCACAGGATGTGTAGAGACAGTCGTCCTCATTCATCAGATGTGATCTCTCTAAAACACTAAAGAAGTGATCAGCTGATCTGTGTCACAGCTCTCAGGTCTACGGTGGCCCTGAAGGTCAAAACACAACAACGTTTCACAAAACATCAAACTGTCCACAGGGACTCTGGTTCTGTCCAATTACAACCAAGAACGCTGTCCCAGCTTTTCTGTTGATGTGTTTTGACCTTCAGGGCCACCGTACAGATCAGTCTGACTGAAGCACTGCTCTGATTTCAGAGAACCATCATTACATTTAGTAACCATGTGGTGTTTGTACAGAGCAGAAGCTGTGCTGAAGTCCAGTAACCACAGCTGATGTTTGACTGTCAGTCTGTGTATGAACATGTAGGAGCTTTAACATCATAGATTCATCTGTCCATCTGTCTTTTGTTTGCTCCACATGTTTTACAGCAGACTCCATATTTACATATTTGTAATGTTTCAAAGCAGATGAAATATTCAGGTGTGACTGAGACTCTGGTTTTTAACAGCTGTCAATCATCATTAAAGTGTTTCTGCAGCCATGATGCGTTCAGGGACTCTCTGCAGTTTATTTCACTGTGTCGTTCAGTGAAACCTGCAGAGTAAACCTGTGAGCTTCACTCCAACACGTTAACATGAAGCTGAAAGGAAGCTGGCTACGCTACACAGCCGCTCCACTTGTGGTCTGAACAGGACTGAAGTCCTGCTGGTCTTTATATCACTGACTGACAGCTGATGGAGGGAGTCTCTGTGAACACTCATGGATCACTGCTGCTCTCTCTCATTCTCTCATCAGGTGGTAGTGGTGAAAGGTGGAGGTGTTGAGAGGATCAGCTGTGTCCTGATGATCCAGAGAGGGTGAAGCAGCACCATCAGCTGGTGGGTGGAGAGGCTCTGACTGGGCCGTGTTACTGGGAGGTGGAGTGGAGAGGAGAGCTTCATCCAGCAGTGACTGACGGACCAATCACAACAAGTGGAGATGACTGTCAGTGCTGCAGTCTGAACTGCTCTGTTCTCTTTCTGTCTCTGATTCTCTGATATCCTGAACCAGTGGCGGCTGCTGGTCTTTCAAGGAGGGGAAGCTCATTTTTCCGGCCTACATCATAAATGTGTTTGTTTATTTATTATATATATTATTATTATTCAGGACACCTGAAAAGACCTGTTACTTTTCCCCACCTTTTGCACAAATCAATCTTAGGAGCTGACCTGCCCTGCTGTTTAACTCTAACAACATTCATATTATCTGCCATGATGTGCACCTTGCTAATGCTAGCAGCTGGAGCTGCTGCGCCAGGCTACTGTGAAGTGTGACCGCCTGTGAGTGTGAGTGATCGTGACAAAGTCGCTGGGGATCGGTAAAGTCTCAGCATCAGTTCAGAACAACGGAATGAAAAACTTGGAAAATGCTCCGGTGGATGTTTATTCTTCAAGATCGCTGATTCGCTCATTTAGCTGTCAATCAAAAAAGGCTTCCGCCTCAGACAGCTCATCCAATCATCATGCAGAAGCTGAGCTTCCAGGCCAGCCCACTGCCCCATAGACCCCCAGAGAAGCTGAGCTTCCAATGGGCGGGACAAAGCCCAGCATTTATCCAATGACCGTCTGGTTTCGCTGCAGTGGAACAACCCGCTCTACGCTTCCCCATTGAAGTCAGTAGAAGCTGAGCGTCCGACTGTGGAAAGCGCTGTGGCGCTGCGGGGATGAATGAGAAGGAAGTTGCGCCGGTTACCTGTGATAAGTAGCTGATTCTGAACAAAAGATGAAGGCTTTCTAGCGCGTATTTAGTCAATGAAATGTACACACAGCAGTACATATTTCACCACTTTTTTTTTTTTTTTTTGGTGACATTTTAGGGGAAGCGGAGCTTCCCTTGCAGTCTTAGAGCAATCGCCACTGTCCTGAACACACAGTGACTCTGCAGGTTTGTTTTGGTTCTGACAACAGAACTGGATGTTATTGATGCACCAGAACTCCGGCCCGTCATCGGTATGGACCCATAAAGGCTTCCAACTAAAACAGAACATCGCCCCGACATCAACATTCTACCAGCAGTCAGGAGGGAAAATATCTTCATCTACCAGCATCAACAATCAACTGAAATGAGTTGTAAAATATCCGCAAAGATCCAATATGATATATGATATCAATCCAGTGAAACAGTCGACCTCAGACTGCTGTGAACTAGTTTGACAAATGAGCGTCATAAAATGAAAAGTATGTTCCAAAGTATTTTCCATTAAGAAGCACTGACCTGCCTGAAAAGCAGCAGGAAGAAGTGAACACTGATTTAATCTCAGCTCTTCTCCACAACTCACTTATTGATTTTATTAATTAATCATAATCAATTTACTTCCATTCCTGAACCTGTGCACCTTCATACGCTCCCATCTAACTATATACAGATCAATACACTACATGTACGATTAATGATCACATGTTATATCAAAATATATTTACATACACACCCATAGATACATATATACATAATATATTCTCAACACATGTGTCAGTAATGTCAGTATGAAGAGAAGTGGCCCAACACTGACCCCTGGTGGACTCCACAAGCACTGTCCAAACAGGACCACATGTCCTCACCCATCTTCAGACTGCTGCCTGTTATCTAGAGAGCTTCTCAACCGGGTCAGAACCGCCCTCTGATACCACACTGCTCACCTTTATTAATCCATCTGTCATGATCGATCGTATCGAATGCTTTCTTCAGATCAATAAATACCCCAGCTGCATATTTCTTCTGGTCTCAGCAGCTTGTGATTTCTTCAGTCAGTTCAGTGACTGCTGAAGATGTTGATCTGTTGGATCTGAATCCGTATCGACTGTCAGTCAGTTGATCGGATTTATTTTGTGTTTGTCTCTAGTTCTGTGCAGCGCTGTGACTTCTGTTAGCTTCATTTTACTGGGAACTGACCAGTTTGGAGTGTGTCAGAACAGCTGAGATCCATATACTCGTGCCAAACACAAATACAGGTATAAGGGACATTATACACAGTCCTGAAATGATTCTGAAATCTATCAAAGCTCTGCCTCCTGCATTTTATTAAACGTGATGATTCTGTCAGGATCACAATAGAAATATAAGTAATAACTTTGCCGTAATTACAGTAAAAGAATGTGTAATGTTAAGCCGTGATTGAAATGGATGTACTGAAGTTTAGAAACGTAATGAAGGAAATATTAAATCAGTGGAGAAGCTGGGATGAGCCGAGGCCAAGAGGAAGTGTTGCAACACTGTTTGGTCGACACCTCGGTCACAGGACGGTCAGATCGTTACAACATCGTAAACCGTCGTCAAGGGATCGTTAGCCACCGCCTGAAGCAAGAGAGGATATAAACCAGAAGCACGGACTAAATAGGTTTCTTCCACTCGCTCCAGTCTTGAAGCAACACCTGAGACGGAGAATGTGAGCAGCCTGAACACCGCAGAAAGGACCTCAAGAAATCTTCATCAGCACAACAGATTAATCATTTTTGCCAACAAGCTGTAGATTACAATTTGGATATTGGAGTACTGTTGTTCTCTCTGCTGGCAGGAAGTCTGGACTTTGGGGAGACTGAGAGACCCGGGCCGGGTTGTGATTTGCCTCAAGGACTTAGGACTTTCAGCAGGAAGGGAAAGGCAAGCCATGGAAAGACCTGACCCTCTCCGTCTCACCTACATTTAAGTATTTTTAACCAGAACTCAGCTGTTTAAGATTAATTTGATATTTACAGTATTGTGATTTCATCAATCAGGGTTTTTGATAATGATTGATAGTAACTGAAATAAGTATTGAGCTGTGTGCTTTGCCTTTGCTAAAGTCTATGCAATAAAACCAACATAATATAGTTAAAGTAGAAGTTGTGGACATTGATTTTATGTCTCCTTGATGGAAGTAAACAGTTAGGTGTTAAGTGTGAAAAATATCTTGAAGGTTCTTAAAGGTTACTCAAGCCTACCCAGCACCAGACCAAGTGCTCAGATCATTGAGAGGAGAGCTGCCATAACGGGCGTGGCTGGTGGCCGTATCTGACTCGAGGTCTGTTCATGTCAGGTCCTGATCCAGAGGAAGCAGGTAGATGTTCGGACTCAGTGAGAAGCTAGGCCAGTCTCCTCACTACCAGCTTCAGAAATCCCTATTTAAATTCCAACTTTTAAAGCCTCTTGTAGGTTCAGGGATCTGACCCTTTATAACGGAGCGCTGGTCCAGTTGCCTCCTGGACCGGGGCGAACTCGGGATCTAACAGCTGATGAGTTACAGATGTGTGTTAGTGGTTTAACAGTTCCCTCAATGATTTTATTAACTCTGCTCATGTCAGCATCATTACAGTCAGTGGAAGTTCAGTTTGTACCTTCATGAACAATCTCTATAAAGTGTCTCTTCCACTGCTGTCAGAAACATCCAGTCAGGATCATTTTACATCAGATCACCGTTCTTCTCTTCAGATGTCACAGAATCAGAGATTCTTCCCGACAGTTTGGGTCCAAACACTCACAAAGTAATGACTGAAGCCATGAACGACATCATCCATATTGTTAATGATCATATCATTATCAATAAAGTGCTGACGGTGATCAACTTGTCTAGAACCATTTCAATAACACTGTTTAATATGTTCCTTTAATATTGTTTTATTATTAATAGATTGCTTTAACATTCCTTCCTACTGATTCTCACAATATGACTGAACTTTATATTGTTTATATTTATTTTCTGCCTCTTTGGTTCTGTGTTTGATGAATTCTCTATAAAGTGTATTTTTCTTTCTGCAGACATTTTGTAATCCCTTATTGATCCATGACTGTCTGAATGTTTCTGTCTGTTATTGATTTGTTTTATTGGACAGTTTTTGATCATCTAACAGTTTGAATGCTTTCAGAATATTTCCTCTGCTTTGTCCAGGTTTTCTTCTTTATATAATATTTCCCAGTTTTGGTTCAGTCATTGATTTTAAAAGCGTTCGTTGACTCGTCTGTGCTCCAGTTTAATGTCCTGCTTCTCCTTCTTGTAGTCGCTGTCACACACTGTAAACTCCGGTAGGTGATCACTGATCAGCTCATTGATCAGTGATCCACTTATTGATTGTTGTGTGTCACATGAGTGGATGTGTTGTGTGTCAGTGTGGCTCAGTGAGATGTGCTCCTGCTGCTCTGTAAACTCTACATTGTGTTGATGAAGTCTTCAGCTGGTTTGTGGTCACTTGGATGAAGCAGATGTGTGTTAAAATCCCCACAGATGAACGAGACCTTTTGATTTGACGCTGTGAACATTTCTTCCATCCGTTCCTTGAAAGTTCCAGCATCAGAACCGTCGGCTCTATAAACACAGCTCACAGTTACATTCTTGCTGTTTTTCATGTTTATTTCTGCTGTTAAACATCCTGATAAGTTTCCGACTGCAGCTGTCGTTCTCTCTGCCACCTTGAAACTAAAGTTTGTGTCCACGTACACAGCCACACCTCCTCCAGTCGGGTTCTCCCTGTTGGTGTCCTTCAGTTCAGAACCAGCTGATTCAAAGTCCAAACCCTTCACAGGGTCCATCCAAGTTTCTCATATTGCAGTTATGTTCAACAGTTTTGTAAATGTTCCTTAATGTTGTGTAAATGTGAATTCAGGCTTCTCCTGTTAAAGTGACTGATTGAAAGGTTCTGATCCGTCTCGATGGTCTTGTTGAACGGTTCATCTGTGTAATAGCAGCAGTCGTCGCTGGTGTTAAAGAAGAAGTTATGTTCCGGTCCGTGTTGTGTTCCACGTCCTGTGAATTGTGCTCAGTGTGTTCAGACGTTTTCACTTCCGGCTGATCACAATCATCAATCTTCTGTTCTATGCTGATGATCTCCAGCTGTAGAGGAACGATTTCCTTCAGACACTTTTCACTTTGTATGTTGGAGGTTGATGCTGAAGAATCTTTCTCATCAGTGCTGGATCAGATTTCTCTACACTGGTTTTATCTTCTGCTCTTTCTAACACCGAGTCTCACTGATGTAAACGTGGTGAAGCCTCTCAGACAGAACCAGGCGACGGCACCGCTCCGTTCTGACGTCCATCGTGTCCGACGGCTCGGCCACCGCGGCTTTTCACCTCAACGAGCAGATCGACACTCATGAGCTTGTGACCAGAGTTCAGCCGGGTTGAACTGAGCAGAGCACAGGACCACTTCAGGTTCTGTCTGACAGACCCAGAACTTAAAGGCTAAACCTTAGTTTTGTTCAGATTTGTTGCTTGTTTAAAGAAGAAAAGAATAAAATCTTCAAAAACAGCAGTTTGATTTACGTTTTTATTTCTGTTTTCTCTCTTTGTGTTGGAGCTGTTCATTGTTTTGTAATATAATTTCAACATTTATTTATTTTGTTAATGTTTTGATGAGCACAAGTTAGTTCATTAGTTTGATTACAATATTAGTAGCATTGTTTTTGTGATTTTGAATATTTGATTAGGCTTTTATTTTGAAGGCACTGGCACAGGTGAATCTATATGTATGACGAGGCAGGTGGTGGGAGGGTTCATGGTTTTTGACCAGGGTGACAGAGAGACGCAGACGCCATCGTCAACTGTTTTCCACTCAAAGGGAAATAAACCGCAAAACCACAATGAGGAGAATTGATTTGTCACAACCCTGCGTAAGATTCACTCTTTAAGGGCCTCAGTGGCCTTTTGATTTCAATTTTGTTGATAATGTTTTTTATTTGGACAAAGGGCATTATTATTTAGGACAAATCCGCCACTACACAGAGTAAAAAAAGTGAAGTGAAGTGAAGTGGACATTTTTTGTTGATGAACCTTTTGGAAGTTACTCACATGTGGAAGAAGATTGTTTGATCGTCATGTGGAAAGAACTGTCGGGATTGAAGAACGGACATCGCACAAAACTGCACAACATCATCGTGTGTGAAAAGATTTATTCTGGATGCTGACTGGAAAACGGCTTAACTACTGGAGAGCTGGAATCATTGTTTCACTGAAGATGGATGAATATTGGGAGTTATAAGAAGTTGTCGGAGTTTGGACGATGAGCAAAGTGATTGCACAATAGTAGCTACCTCACCGGAGATTCATTCATAAAGCCGAGGTGCAAAGTCTGTCTATGCCACAAATCATGTTTATCTGTATTGTGAACACGAGAAACAAAGAGTGTGGAAAGCAAACGGGTTCAAAAGAGTTTGAGACAAAGAGACAATGTCCGACATTGCATCTAAAACAAAGAGTGAAAACGGAACGTCAAGTTTACCATGAAAGATTTGACATTTTATATCAAAACATGTCAAGAAAAGAGGTTTTTACAGGCTAAGAGGAACATGGAACAAATGCGGGTCTTGATGGAATCCACTGATAATGTGAAACCTGTGCAGTCTTGCTTAACTAAGCTCATTAAGTGTCACGATGAAGCTAATGATATGCATGATGTCATAAATCTGGGTTTGCCAAAGGATGAATCTGAGAGGCAAACTGTTGGTTATCTGAAGCTGGCCACCCATATGTGCAAACAGATGACAATGAAGCTGAACCTCCTAACACAAAGTGTGCTTTCTGATGAAGTTAATCCTGAGGACAGTGCTTCTAACATCTCATGTTTAAAGGAGAATCATCCCAGATCACACACTCAGTCATCCAGAGCATCATCCACCTCATCTGTGAGGATACAGGTAGAAACAGGTAAGGCCGCACTTATGGAGCGCATGGCGGCATTAAAAGGAAACATTTACTGGGAGCCAGAGAGGAGGAAATGAAACGGGAAGAGGAGCAGCTGGCTTTGGAAACTGAACTTGCTGAAGCCAACGCATAGGAATTAAAGAGTATGTGGCAGGAAGTCAATAATTACACTTTAGAGATTGACGTAATATTATTCTGACAGGGTGGATTCTGTATATGAATGTGTACGACGACCTGTTTTTAATATCTTATGTTGTCGTGCTGTTTGTCCGTGGAGGTTTGATGTTTGTAAAACTTCCCTCAAGCTGCAAAAAGCGATTTAAAAACTGTGAATATTAATTTTCAGTGAGCTGCAGAACCAGGAAGTAAACACAGAAGCCAGGAAACGTTTTCTAGGAGAGAGATTCTCATCGGTCTGAACGGACGCCATCTTTGCATCTGGTGTCTCGTTCTTCTCTAAATCTGCGATGTGAACACACTTTAATGTGTCACACTGGTGGAGCTCCCCTTTCACTCACAGGAGGTTCCTGGAGGAACCTTATTTAAAGGGTTCCTGCAGGATCTTAATTAATGAGGCTAATTAACGGTTTCTTCATCCTCCTGCAGCTGCTTCTTCATACAGATTACAGATTACAGATTAGTGTCGCGTCTCATTCTCAAACTGTAATCCTGTTAGTAATCCCCTGTTTTATCAGCTGTCTCTGTAATCTGATTACATTCTTTTTCTGTAACTTTAACATCAGTCACCTTTTTCTGTGTCCTAATGATGTAATCTGTTACATGTACTCCATTACTCCACAAACCTGCTCCTGAATGAGCTGCAGACAGCAGTTAACAGCAGCTTGTAGGGTCCTCACTGATGCATTCACTTGTAGTAGGAAATCACAGCTCTCTGATCACCACAGACCTTTAAACCACACAATTACTTTAATGTACATAAACTGTGTGTGTACATGTGTGTCCCAGCACAACACACACACACACACACACACTCACTCACACACACACACACACACACACACACACACACACACACACACACACACACACACACACACACAGGTAAGCTCAGAGGGGAGGAGCAGCTCAGTGTAACCTGAGAGGCTGAAAGTGAAAGTGTTCAGTCCATCAGACTCCAGTTTGAGATCAGAACAGACAGAAGAAGACGGAGGAGGAAGACTAAAGTGTGAGGCAGGTGAGTGTTAAAACAAGGTGTGTGTGATGTTACTGTGAGAGTGTGAGTCAGTTTAGTCTCTGTGGACTGTAGAGGAAACACATGTTAGAATAAAGTCAACACTTTGATTCTTTTTTTCTTCGATTGTGTTACTTCCTGTTTTCTCTTCCTGCGTCACTGTTGAACAAACCTGATTCTTGCGTTCTGTTCTTACAGAATTCCTACAGTAGTTCTAGAGATGTGCAGGATTTTATCAGAACCAGTAGAATAGAAACAGATTTCCAGCAGCACCGAGGAAATCCTGACAGAACCAAACACTTTTCTTAAAGGATCCCTAGAAATTTTTTTAGAGATTTAATCCAAAAGAATTCTGTCTGAAAAGTTTAAAGTCCTGTTTGACTTGTTGATGAAGATCCGGTCCTCTCTGTCTTCCTGATTCTTGTATTCTGAGCTCACAGTTCATGTTTCACCTCTCAGTAGTGAAGATGGGTGTTGAGTCCAGCACAGAGAGAGCAGAACCTTCTCTGAAGAGTGACCGGTCCAAACCTGATCCTCCATTCTTCAGTCCTGAACCTGGACCATCAGACACAAAGTAAGAGCACTGAGACGACTCATTCAGTGTTTGCTGGTAATGTTCTGCTGTAGAGTAACATCAGGCTCCAGGACTGAAGAAACACCAACATAAAGTCTTTGAAAGTCTCCTGAACACTAACATGTCTGAACTCAGTCAGATCCTGGAGGACACTAACAAATCTCAGCAGGATGAAATAGATGGTGGAACCATGACGTATGTTTGTAGGCTAACCCTGAAGTTAGCATCGCTCTGGCTCCCTCCACAAACAGCCTGAGAGATTTTTGAGTTGGATTTTGGATTATTGCAGAAAATAATCTGTGTGACAAACACGAGTTTATGATCCTGACACGTTTTGTTCTGAGAGATAATCTTCACAGATCATTTTCATGACACACTAAATGCTGAATTCAAGATGAAAAGTATCGACACTTTGACTTTTCTCTGTGACGTCTGAGCTTCTCAACAGTGTCGACCACATCTGGATGTTTTTAACAACAATCATCAGATCATTGTAGTTCTAAAGAAATGTGTCCACAGAGAGAAGAAGCAGCCCACCTGCTGTGTTTGGTGTCAGGACGTCCTGAAGGATCCGGTCTCTACCAGCTGTGGACACCGGTTCTGCAGACGGTGCATCAGCTCATACTGGGACCAGTCTGCTTCACCAGGAGACTCCTCCTGTCCCCAGTGTGGAGGTAAGACCCAGAACAACAGCTGGACTGTGGACAGACAGTCAGAGACAAACTGGACCAAGTCACACTGAACATCTGAACATGTTAAAGCCACATTATGTAGAAATTCTCCTGTTGTGTGATTTGGCGCCCCCCACAGTTTCTGAGTGCAACACCACTGTAGTAAAAACAAATCCCAGGTGTGTAACAGTTTGTCAGACGTGATATAGGTGCTGACTACAAACAGAACTCATGACATCATCACATGTTACGTGTTGAAGTGAACACGTATGTGAGGCTGTGATCCTACAAGTGACAGAGACACCGTTCACCTGTTCCAACACACCTGACCATCAACACGACTCTGAAGCTGCTGCTTTAACCTCAAAAAGTGACATGATGTTGCTTTAAACATCTCAGCTTCTACATGTCATCACATTTATTTAGAGACTTCGGAGGCATTCAGACCAAACACCAGGACAAATTACTAGATTGTCTAGATTACACACAAAGTCAATGAAAAGACCCGAAGAGACTCAAACTTTATATATTCTGATACTGATGGATTGTTATTGATCATGAAAATAATCCCAGATTGTCAAATTCTCTCAAACATTTGTCTCTTTTCAGTGAATGTTGGTCTTCAGGAGGTTTTAGATGAACATAAGATCAGTCTGAGGAGGAGATGTGAACGTGTGACTGAAGGAAGTGATGGAACAGGAAGTGATGGAACAGGAAGTGGAACCCTCCTCAACAGGATCTACACTGAGCTCTACATCACAGAGGGACAGAGTGAAGAGGTTAATACCCAACATGAGGTGAGGCAGCTGGAGACAGCTTCCAAGAAGAAGACCTTCAGTGAAACTCCAATCAGGTGCTGCGACATCTTTAAAGCCTCACCTGACCAACAGAGACGCATCAGAGTCGTTCTGACCAACGGCGTCGCTGGAGTTGGAAAAACCTTCTCGGTGCTGAAGTTCACTCTGGACTGGGCCGAGGGCTCCGAAAACCAAGATGTCAGTCTGGTGGTTCTGCTGTCGTTCAGGGAGCTGAACCTGATCAGAGATGAGCAGTACAGTCTTCTCAGGCTGCTCCATGTTTTCCATCCAACATTACAGAAGGTGACAGCAGAGAAGCTCGCTGTCTGTAAACTTCTGTTCATCTTTGACGGCCTGGATGAAAGCAGACTTTCACTGGATTTCAAGAACCATGAGGTCGTGTCTGATGTCACACAGAAGTCATCAGTCAGCGTGCTGCTGACAAACCTCATCGAGGGGAAGCTGCTTCCCTCGGCTCTCGTCTGGATAACTTCCAGACCTGCAGCAGCCAATCAGATCCCTCCTTCATGTGTCGACAGGGTAACAGAAGTACGAGGCTTCACTGACGCCCAGAAGGAGGAGTACTTCAGGAGGAGGTTCAGTGATGAAGATCTGTCCAGCAGAATCATCTCACACATCAAGACCTCCAGGAGCCTCCACATCATGTGTCTGATCCCAGTCTTCTGCTGGATCACTGCTACAGTTCTGGACCACATGTTGACTACAGACCAGAGAGGAGAGCTGCCCAAGACCCTGACTGACATGTACTCACACTTCCTGCTGGTTCAGACAAAGAGGAAGAAGCAGAAGTACGATGAGGGACGTGAGACGAGTCCACAGGAGCTGACGGAGGCTGACAGGGAAGTTCTTCTGAAGCTGGGGAGGCTGGCGTTTGAACATCTGGAGACAGGAAACATCATGTTCTACCAAGAAGACCTGGAGCGGTGTGGTCTTAATGTCACAGAGGCCTCGGTGTACTCAGGAGTTTGTACAGAGATCTTCAGAAGAGAGAGTGTGATCTTCCAGAAAACAGTCTACTGCTTTGTTCATCTGAGCGTTCAGGAGTTTCTGGCTGCAGTCTACATGTTCCACTGTCACACCAACAGGAACACAGAGGTGGTGGAGGACTTCCTGAGAGGTTGGTGGTATAACAGTGACTCATCCCTGGATGACTTCCTGAGGAGAGCCATGCAGAAATCCCTGGACAGTAAAAATGGCCACCTGGACCTGTTTGTTCGCTTCCTTCATGGCCTCTCTCTGAAGTCCAACCAGAGACTCTTAGCAGGCCTGCTGGGTCAGACAGACAACAGTCCAGAAATCATCCAGAGAGCCATCAACAACCTGAAGGAGATGAACAGTGATAAGATCTCTCCTGACAGAAGCATCAACATCTTCCACTGTCTGACGGAGATGAACGACCACTCAGTCCATCAGGAGATCCAAGAGTTCCTGAAGTCAGAGAACAGATCAGAGAAGGAACTCTCTGAGATCCACTGCTCAGCTCTGGCCTACATGCTGCAGATGTCAGAGGAGGTTCTGGATGAGTTGGACCTGCAGAAGTACAACACATCTCTAAAGGGACGACAGAGACTGATTCCAGCTGTGAGGAACTGTAGAAAGGCTGTGTAAGTCCAGATGTGTTAAACATGATGAAGTGAGGTAAAGCTGAAGCCTTCAGTATTAAAGATCAACACTTTACACACATGAATAATATAAAACCTCAACACTACACACGTTTACCAAAACAAGTATTAAACCTGCTGATTGAATAAATGATCGTCACCAAGCTCAGAGTAGAAATGACATGAAGTCGTCTTGTTTCCAAAACATTCAACTAAATTATTCCCCATAAAATGATAATAACACAATGTTTAGTTGTAATTCTTGTGTTTGTGCAGTGGGAGGCATTAAATGAATGAAATGGGAGATGAACAGCAGATGGAGCGACAGAATAAAATGCATCAAAGATTGAGACAATACACACAAACACATCAGTGAGGTAAATACATACGAGTGCAGTTACAACCTACAGTGACTTCACAGTTCACTGATCATCATGTGAACATGAAGCTGAACCAATATAAATCACAGCACCCTGTAAACTAACATCTGACACGTTCACCTCTCACTTATTTCAACACTTTTGTCCTAAACTGTCATTTCTGCTTCATTATTTCCCTCAAGGACACTTCAACATGTATTTATGTTGATTTATATGGCACTTTAAAAGCACTCACATCAGTTTGTTGGACACAAATAAAACAGCACAACAATGAAAGAGTCACAAGAAAAGTATTACAGGGACAATTACAGATCTAAATATAAAGACAGCAGAATGAAGAAAACGGACAAACACAAACATGTCAAACCAAAATAAAACAGAGATGAAATCATCAGAATCAGCCGTTAGAAGCCGTTTTATACAGGTGTGTTTTGAGGGGGATTTAAAATGGGCCACTGATTCAGCCCAGCTGATCTCCTCAGGCAGCTCAAAGTCTGGAGGCTCACGTGGAGCCGAGGAGCTCAAGTTTCAAACTACAAACCTTGTGATCGGTGACTGACCAGCTCAGGCCGAACAGCTGACCAGCTGAGCTACAGCTGCTCATGTTCATGTGCTTTGTGATGCAAAATGTATAGAGTCTGTTTTCATAGTAAAGAGTCAGATTTGATCTGATTTAAATGTTTTATTATCTGTATTCACAGACTGACTCGCTGTCAACTCTCAGAGACTCACTGTGAAGTCGTCGCCTCAGCTCTGAAGTCCAACCCCTCACACCTGACACATCTGGACCTGAGTTACAACAACCTGAATGATTCAGGAGTGAAGCTGCTGTGTTCTGGACTGGAGAGTCCAAACTGTCGACTGGAGACTCTGAGGTCAGTTCATGTGTTTTTTCTCTGTTTATTAAATTTAAATCTAGAACAGAAGATTTACATTTCCTTCAGTTCACACACACACACACACACACACACACACACACACACACACACACACACACACACACACAGCTCAGTGCAGTCTGATCAGTGATGAAGATGATGGAGGATGAAGCTCACAGTCAGTCAGCTGTGTGTTGATGGAGATGACAGTGGTGATGAAGATCTGTGCTTTGATTACAGCTTTCTATGTGTGTGAGACAGAGCTGCTCGTTTGTGTTGAAGGTGAATCGATGGTGTAGAACTTTTCTGTTTGGTGGTTGAAGTCTGTCGTGTGATTAAAATGATGTCCCAGGCTGCTTAGAGTCCGTACATCCAACAATCCCATAATTCCTCTGCAGTTTCCTTCAGGTCATTTCCTCAGCCAGTAGGAATGAGATGGATCGGTGCTGGAACTCTGAAATAATTCTTGTGAGTAACTGTGGTCAGTTGTGCACCAGAGGCAGGTTCAGAGTTCACCTGGCTCTTATGCTCACTGTGCCTGCAGCGGACAGAAGCAGCATGTTGGATTCACTTCTGTTTGCAAATCCACCAAACTGGTTTTCTTTAAGAGCTGTCGGCTCGGATATTTGTAGAAAGAAGCTCAGCGGTACGACGTGTCGTCTGAACACATCTGGAGCTCAAAGTGTTCACAGCTGTTCCAAACAGCCAAAGGTGGAGTGAAGAGCTGCTGGAGACACAACAATGGTTTAAATATGGAGAAGACGTGTCACATGTTCAGACAGTCTCTCCTGAAGACGTTCATAGTGTTTCACTCAGCTGTTCATATGAACAGTGACAGAAATAGTTGTGTAACAAAAGAACAAAGAGCTGAGAGAGAAGTTCAAACCCCGCCTCCTTTCTCACCTCCACTCAGGTGACCAATCACACAGTGAGGTGTGTGTTAATGTTGGACTGTTGGTTTTAAAGTGACAGACACTGTTGGACACAGACGTCCTGATCTGACATCAGAAAGGTGTGGCCCCACTCACATTTAAATCTGTGAATAGAAAGTGTTGAATCTTTGAAAAAGGAGCTTTGATGATGTTAAAGTCTCGCTGGACAAAAGACACATGGATGTAATTTAATGTCGTCTCTGATTGAACACACTGCACGTGTTGACTGTCTGAAACTCTGAAGACAAACTTTAGAACATTGAAGATATTACACTGCTGATGTCAATTATAAATGTGACACCATTATTTCACACATGTTGTTGTTGTTTTCACATGTTTAAATCACATTTTAATATGTATTTGAAACCTTTGTTCACACTTTCACAACATTATTCCAAACTGTGTGAATCTTAGTTGTCATGTCATCAGGTCTGAAGGGGATCTGACCTCATAGATTTGATGCTGATTGACTCTGAGCGTCTTGTTCAGCTTCATATTTAAAACAGATCTAATATAACATTAAACATTCATCACTGGTTGATTCTCTCTGAACCTCTTAATCATTTGATTCCTTCGTGCTTCTGTGAATAAAAACAGAAACCAGTGTTTTCTTCTCTGTCAGACGATAACAAACATGTTTGTTCAGAACCTTTATGATGACATGTGACGTTTATACTGACTGAAATATTTAAACTCAGGATGATTTTGATCTGAAACAGTAGAATCAGATCTTCAGTCAGTTTCTGTTGGTTTCTGTTTGGCTGCACAACATGAGTTTGTATAGATGGAGCCTCTGGTGGAGCTGCAGAGTTTAAGAGGTGGAGTCACTACGTCTTTATTGAAGCAGCAGCACGTTGTCATTAATATTAATGAGAGCTCTGTTTCACTTTGTGTATCTGACAGTTTTGGACCTGCAGCCTGTTGGGTTCAGGTGTTTGGAGCTTCATTTTCTAAACTTGTTCAGCTCTGAACAGATGATTAAACACTGAATGATTTCAAGCAGGAACATTGTCTTCTAAACTCACTTCATTTATTCTTTATTCAGATTGATTAGCTGCAGTTTGTCAGAGATCAGCTGTGCTTCTCTGGCCTCAGCTCTGAAGTCCAACCCCTCCCATCTCAGAGAGCTGGACCTGAGTCACAACAAGCTGCAGGATTCAGGAGTGAAGCTGCTGTGTTCTGGACTGGAGAGTCCAAACTGTCGACTGGAGACTCTGAGGTCAGTTCATGTGTTTTTTCTCTGTTTATTAAATTTAAATCTAGAACAGAAGATTTAAATTTCCTTCAGTTCACACACACACACACACACACACACACACACACACACACACACACACACACACACACACACACACACACACACTATATTTCTAGTTATTAATGTGTGTTGATGTGAACAGGTGGGTGAATGTTGTGTTGACAGGATGATGTCACCATGATGATGATCCACAACAGAGAGGTGAGGCCACGCCCCCTCTGGTCGACCACCTGGGACCTTATTTCAGAACAAATGAGACAAATAATTTTCTGCTCTGGTTTGAATTGTGTCATGAATCTCACAGATGATGTTTGTCAGTTTAAAAGAAACATTTTCTCAAGAAAGTCTCAGTTTGTCATCAAACTAATAAAATATCAGACTGTGAAAATCTGTGATTATAAAGACGACACAGCCAACAGTCGTTAAGTGACGTCTGGTTTAACGCTGACTGAAACCTTGTAGAGTCGTCCTGAATATCAGCAGCTCACAGAACTGACCAACTCTCCTTTCACATAACTGCAGCTGTCAGTACGACCACACCTTCTTCTGTGTGGAGGCGGCGGCCATGTTGGTGTTGGTGACGTATGTTGAGTGAGACGAAGTAGTTCACTGAGCGCTTTAACACAAAACTACATGAGATTTGACTTTATTTACCACAAACAGACACTTTGTTGACTGAAATCAGGTCCCATGAGGTCCACCTGAAGGGGCGGGACTTCCCCTCCCTATAGAGAGGTGTAGTCTGTAGTCCTGAAACCAGACATCTGTTAGCATGTTAGCATGTTAGCACATCCTGTTCCCTCGTCTCAAAGTCTGTGAGTGTGTTGAATGTGTTTTCAGTTAAATGTGTGAAATAAGGTGTGTGGTCACCACAGGCTGAACATATTCACACGTTTTGTTCTCCAACATAAAATCCATCATTAAATGTCCCACAGTTTAATTATGAAGCTCTTCATGTGTTAAAAACAGTTAGCGGTTGCTAACAAGTGTCTGAATGAGACTACAGAGGTTGTCGGGGACATTAAACGTCCTCACAGCGAACACGGAGACTCGTCTCCTCACTAGTCCGTCTTTACAGGCCCACTTTAGTTACACACTGTTCTAACTGGTGGGAATTAAACAGTTCTGGATTCAAATATCAATGTATGGTAGAGAAGATGTCAGGATGTGAGAGGAGGGGAGATTCCCCTTCACCTGAGGTGTGGGCAGGTGTCAGGGATAGAACAGGTGAGGAGTTCATATGAGGATGATAACAGAAGGCAGCTAGGATGACACTTATTGTCCAGTCAAACATCAGAGGGTCACTGCCTTGGGGAAGGCCTGGGTAACACCTGTCATAAAGTCTGTAACCACTGTTCTGCTGTATAGAAGTCAAGACAATGTGGAAGACTGCAGAGAACACTGTGGCTCTTCTCTCCATGCTGCATGGATTAAAGAGAAACTGTCTGCTGTGTTTATCTGATCGGCTCTTCTGATTGGCCCTTTTAGAGACCACCCATCAAACTATTCAGAACCAATATCGTCTGATAACAATCGGAGCGCCCTTAATTAGGACACAGTGATGTTGAGCTGCACATTTAAACCTGAACACATCTGATTGGATTATAAATGGATTTTTATCTTCATCATTTATTCTTTATTCAGATTGAGGAGCTGCAGTTTGTCAAAGATCAGCTGTGCTTCTCTGGCCTCAGCTCTGAAGTCCAACCCCTCCCATCTGAGAGAGCTGGACCTGAGCTACAACAACCTGCAGGATTCAGACGTGAAGCTGCTGTCTGATCTGAAGGACAGTCCACACTGTAGACTGGAGACTCTGAGGTCAGTAGAGGGTTGGAGTCAGTCCACGCTGGTTTCAGCAGTATTGTTCTGAACACAGTCAGTATCAAAGTAAAGATCCAGTATTTCCTGTTTTCCTCAGTGAAGCTGTGAGAGGAGAACGGTGACAGGCTTCATGATTGGACAGAAAGACAGAGAGAGAACAGTCAGCCAATCAGACGAGCCAGAAGCTTGTTGTGATCTGGTGTTGAGTTGATGTGAAGACGACTGTTGTTGTTGTGTTCATGTCTACAGGAAGTAAAGCTGGATTACAGCTGACAGCATCACAGGATGTGTAGAGACAGTCGTCCTCATTCATCAGATGTGATCTCTCTAAAACACTAAAGAACTGATCAGCTGATCTGTGTCACAGCTCTCAGGTCTACGGTGGCCCTGAAGGTCAAAACACAACAACGTTTCACAAAACATCAAACTGTCCACAGGGACTCTGGTTCTGTCCAATTACAACCAAGAACGCTGTCCCAGCTTTTCTGTTGATGTGTTTTGACCTTCAGGGCCACCGTACAGATCAGTCTGACTGAAGCACTGCTCTGATTTCAGAGAACCATCATTACATTTAGTAACCATGTGGTGTTTGTACAGAGCAGAAGCTGTGCTGAAGTCCAGTAACCACAGCTGATGTTTGACTGTCAGTCTGTGTATGAACATGTAGGAGCTTTAACATCATAGATTCATCTGTCCATCTGTCTTTTGTTTGCTCCACATGTTTTACAGCAGACTCCATATTTACATATTTGTAATGTTTCAAAGCAGATGAAATATTCAGGTGTGACTGAGACTCTGGTTTTTAACAGCTGTCAATCATCATTAAAGTGTTTCTGCAGCCATGATGCGTTCAGGGACTCTCTGCAGTTTATTTCACTGTGTACTTGAGTGAAACCTGCAGAGTAAACCTGTGAGCTTCACTCCAACACGTTAACATGAAGCTGAAAGGAAGCTGGCTACGCTACACAGCCGCTCCACTTGTGGTCTGAACAGGACTGAAGTCCTGCTGGTCTTTATATCACTGACTGACAGCTGATGGAGGGAGTCTCTGTGAACACTCATGGATCACTGCTGCTCTCTCTCATTCTCTCATCAGGTGGTAGTGGTGAAAGGTGGAGGTGTTGAGAGGATCAGCTGTGTCCTGATGATCCAGAGAGGTTGAAGCAGCACCATCAGCTGGTGGGTGGAGAGGCTCTGACTGGGCCGTGTTACTGGGAGGTGGAGTGGAGAGGAGAGCTTCATCCAGCAGTGACTGACGGACCAATCACAACAAGTGGAGATGACTGTCAGTGCTGCAGTCTGAACTGCTCTGGGATCAGCTCCACTGTCACCAAGTCCAGCATCCAGCTCCATGTGTTGGGGCCACTAACTGCCCTCCCTACTGCCCCCTGGATTTAACAAGAACAGAACAAATCCATCCAGTCCAAACACACATTTAGAACTAGAACATGTTTATACTTTAAATATATTTGTAATGAACTATTTTCATACATTAAGTTACAGCTCAGTATCTGTGTGTCACTTGTGCAGCCTGACGTTGAACTTGAGGGGAACGTTTTAGACGTGACAACAGTTTGATCATCATATTTCCTGCAGCATCAGTGAACAGTTTAACGTGCGACCCTGCTGGTTTACACATCACGTGATCGACACACACATGAAGTCAACCTGTGGAGCTTTTTCCCTCTGAGGTCAGTGTTGAAGCCGTTCTTATCACCAGCGTTCATGTTCTGGAGCTGCTTCCTGCCAGCAGATGTCACCGTTTCCATGGTGTCGCCTCACTGAGGTTTAACTGAACGATGATGTGAAGGATTTCTCTCTGACTGCATTTGGTATCAAATTAGATGTAATCATCAATGAGTTCAACCTGATTTAAAGATGTAATATGTAACATTTCTGCATTAAAATGTCTAAAAACGACTCGACCTTTGTTCTGTGTGTTGTTGAGTTGTGTTCTTACATCACAACAATGTTCAAACCAGAGAAATCCACAAGTTTACTGAAGGTGATGGTGTGTTTTTAAGACACGTGAGCGCTTCATAGTTAAACTGTGGGACATTTACTGATGTATTTTATGTGGTAGAGCAGAAGGTGTAGATATCTTCAGCCTGTGGTAACCACACACCTTATTTCAGGCTTTAAACTGAAAACCAACTCAACAACTCATCAACTTTGAGACGAGGGAAGCAGATGTGCAGAAACACAAACTGATTTCCAGGTTTCAGGACTCGTTACTACACCGCTCCATTAACAACTTTATTTATAAGTTAAACTGCATTAATTCTGTTGTATCTCATAACTGAGTGTGTTAACAGCATCACAGATGTGCCGGCTGTCAGTGATGGAGGAAGTATTCAGATCCTTTACTGGAGTAAAAGTACTGATACAGCTCTGTAAAAGAAAAAGGATCCTCTTCAAAGTTAAAGTCCGGCACTGAAAATGTTGCCTCAGTGAAAGTCTGTCAGTTTAATCAGGAAATGTTCTTCAAGTCTACAAAATAAAAGAACTCGGAGCAGAAAAAATGTCGCCTGTGACTAAAAGGTGAAGCAGCAAATCTTCACGTGTGGAGCTGAAAACCATGAGATGTTTCTATAATACAGATTAATATAGCTGCTCGTTCATTGTCTGTAAATTGACTGTGATTCACTGACTCAGTGTTTCAGGGACACATCTACATACGCTGGGCCAGTTTGGATGTGAAAATGTGACTTAAAGTACTTTAAAGGGGCACTACGTAGTTTTAGAGAAGAAACACAGACTCACTGATTATTAATGAGTAATAACACAAACTCAGAAATACATATTTTCTCCATCAGTGAATAAACGAGCTGCTCTCAGAGGAAAATAAGATCCCAGAACACCGTGTGAAGCTAGAGAGGTGGCAGGGTCCGCCACATGTAAACAAAGTGCAGCAGTATAAACTGTGTGGTCCTTTAAGGTCAGTTTGTTGATTCAGTTTGTTCAGTCATGAACACAAAGAGAGTTTGATTCTTCAGTTTGTTCAGTCAGAAACACTCTTCTTCTTCTTCTTCTTTAAAACTACAGAGTGTCTTTATATCAGCAGAAAGCCTCGATGTGCAGTTAGTGTATTATTTGAGTGGATGAAACTCCCCTGTTTGAATTATAGTTTCTTGGTGTTGGAGAAAAGTCCACGGACAAGATGAGTTTAATGAGCTGTGTGTGTCAGTCTGTGGAGGAGCCTGCAGGGATAAATCTCTCTCTGACACATTTCTGATTATAATAACTATCATCAAAGTCTGATTAGAATATATATTAGTAGGAAACAACCGGACGTGTGTACTTTGTAGAAGGAGCTTTATAAAGTTCACTACATTGACTTGTATCAGTTCACAGAGGCAGAGCTGCCACATCCAATATGGCGGCGACCTCGACGTACGTTCCAGCCATAAACAGCTAGTTCCCCTATTGGTCAAACTGTGTGATCACATCGTCCCGTGATGCACTGCGGCACAAAAGGACTCTTCCCCAGAAGCTAACGTTGTGAAGTGGCGGATTCTTCTTTTAAGCGTCACAACGCCTGAGACTCGTTTTTCTGTCAGAATCTGAACCGTTATGTCCAAATAAATCTGTAAAGTCTAGAAGAGCCGCGAGATTAGATTTATTTATCCTCATTCAAGTTAGCCGCGCGCTAAACCGGATGTTAGCTAGCTCGGTCGGCGAAAGTCTCTAGTGCGCATGCTCAGTGGGCAGCAACACGGAAGGTCAGCTTCCATAGGACCAAACGGAGCCGAGCCTCCAACACCGGGTCCAGATGTTCTGTACCGTCCTGCTCAGAAAACTGCAACTAGATGAAAACAGTCCAACATTTCTTCCATGAGACTGAACGGAGCAGGCTGCAAACACACTACAGCAACTCGTCTAATATGTGATAACTGATTAAATAGAATAAGTAAAGTCATATAGGCTAAATAAGATAAATGTATGACCACATTTAAAAAAAAACACTAACAACAAACCCCAGCCTGTAACCTGTACAAGACAAAATGAACCCCAAGTGGCCAAATTGATCATTTATGTCAATAAAAATGATTATTTAATAACAGCAAAAAGAAAACTCGGCAAAAATAAACATTTATTGTAATGATAATAACGTTAAATCACATGATAATGTAGTTTCATATGCAAATAAACTGTGTGAAATCACAACCGGTTGTACATTTAAAAATGATAATAATAAAAACCTGCTCTGTTTAGGATGAATCGTGTAAATGAAATATTGAAATGGCCCTAAAATGTCTGAACACAAGTCTATTAAGATGAAAGCTTTTAACGTAAGAACTAAAATAAATGTTTAATAAGACAGAGAGTAGACGGAGCAGCCGGCTCCGGCCGGAGGGGGCGGAGCGGCTCGGTGCAGCAGCCTCTGCGGGGGACGGAGCCGCTCAGACGGGATGGAGCCTGTCGGTACCGGGCGGCAGCTCCTCTGATCTCCGGCCGGTCAACATGTCTGTCTCCGGGATGAAGAAGCAGCTCCACAAAGCCAGTCAGGTAACCGGGACAAACCGGGCCGAGCCGGGCCGAGCCGGGTTAAACCGGCCTGCTGTTTTATGAAATGTGCCGGGGGATGGATTAATACTGAGTGTTACTGCGACACAGGGCCTGCAGCTCAGCACGGCTCTCTGCCGATCAGCAGAGCCGCTCAGCGATCAGTGACAATCAATCATGTTCATTTATGATCCAGAATCTAAATGATCTGCTGTGATCCTGAAATACATCAGAGTCACCTTCTGTTGTTGTTGTTCTTCTTCTTCTACTACACTGTGCTACTACTACTGCTGCTGACTGACTGACTGTTGACTGACTGACTGCTGACTGACTGACTGACTGACTGACTGTCTGTCTGTCTGTCTGTCTGACTGACTGACTGACTGACTGACTGCTGCCATTACTACCTGCTGCTGCAGCACTGCTTCACCACTGTACTAGCTAAGACGCCTGACTACAGTCACCACAGCTCAGATACTTATTTGTATTTGACATTTTAGCTTCACAGATAAAAATATATTTCTACATGTTGTTCATATTGTAACAGCTGTCAGTAAAATGGTCTGAGCCTCTTGCTAACCCGCTGATTTTCCTAGAAGACTCTCAGTTTCAAACTTCTCCAGTGTTTTTCCTGATTTCTCCTGAATGTTCAAACTTTTCCCCCCTTTGAGTTTTACCAACCTGTTTCTGGCCCTCCAGTGAGAAACAGACAGAGAAATCACAGAAGAGAAAGAAAAACTCAAGTGAATTTCAGACGTCCCCAAAAGAAGAATTCAAGTTTCTCACAGAAAGTTTCACAGGAAAGGCGTCAGGATCAGAACTAGCATTTACACTGTATACTGTTAAGCCTGTGAATATTCTCATTCATCCAGGTCATAGTTATCTCAAGGAAATTGAATCGAATGCAACTGGATTTGGTTTTTGTCTTGAAGACCCAGCCTAGTCAAGCGAGCAGGAACTGATGAAGCCTCTCGGATGAGAGGTGAAACGTCTTCAAGACAAAAACCAAATCCAGTTGCATTCGATTCAATTTCCTTGAGATATACTGTATACTGTTATGTCTCGGCTTTTATTGTGAAAGGTGCAAACGTGGAAGTAATCTGTCTGGAATTTTATTTGTATGATTATTATTTATTATCTTCATAAGTTCATAACCCTCTGATCTAATATGTATTAACATGAAAATGACACTTTTGTTGTGTTCTGTGACCAAATCAGCCACAGAGGAATATTGTGACGTTCACCTTCCTTCGTGTTTGTGCTGCAGTGAAGCCCCTCAAACCCCCTCGCAGCGTCGGGGCAGTTACATACCACCACTGTATGAGAATAGTTGCTTCCGGCCACTGCTGCGAATACTACTACAGATAGAAGTATAAGTATCTTTGATACTACGACTACTGCTGATGTTACTACAACAACTCCTCCTGCAGCTGCTGAACGAGAGGCTGATGGGAGCTGAGGGGACGAGGATGGACGAGGACTTCTTGAAGATGGAGAAGGTACAGCTGTTCAGGCTGCACTTTAAATCTAAGTCAAGAGACAGACTGACTGACTTCCTGTCTGTCTGTCTGTCTGCCTGTCTGTCTGTCTGTCTGTCTGTGTGTCAGAGTGTTGCAGTGATCCACGCTCTGCTGGTCGAGCTGCTGTCCAAAACTACAGAGTTCCTCCAACCAAATCCAGGTACTGAGAAAAACGACCGTCACAAACGCACCACAGCTGCTTTCACTGACCGCTGGGTGACTGCAGCTTCACAGACTCTGATCGCAGTCAGACAGCAGTGAGCTGAGCAGAGGGGGTCTCACTGTGATTGAAGAGGGTTATTGTTGTGTTGATAAAGGAGACACGATGGATTATTGAACTAGTTTTTGTTCTGATTCTCCGATCTGAATGATAAATGTTTATTCCAGTGATTTTATTATTGAAGATTTGATTAGGAAAGTACATTTTTGTACATTTTCCCAAGATGGATTATTTCAGTGAATCATCTCGTGTTCCTACGTGACATTATCGTCTTTGTGTTTTCACAGCAGACAGAGCGAAACTGAGCATGCTCAACACGATGTCCAGGATTCGGGGACAGGGCAGGTCGGTGGGTTACCCGCAGACAGAGGGCATGCTGGGAGACTGCATGTCGCACTACGGCCAGGAGCTCGGAGCTGCTTCTGAATTTGGTACGATGTCAGTCTCAACACTGCCAGCAGATAGGAGACGCGTTTCCATGGTAACAGTCAAAAACTGAGGAAAACGTGACATGAAACATGAAATAAATTGAATCTGTAATTCTGTCTTTTCTTGTCCAAACAGTCACACAGTCAGTGTGAACAACTGAGCCCGACCCTCACGAACACGGCTGTCACATCCACGTTGTCATGGATGAATGAATCAAACGTTTGGACTTAATGTTTGCACCCTGTTTGTGCAAACAGAAATAATGTTCTCACAATATTTTAAACTATCATCAGGCTGCGTTTATCTCAGAACACAAATAATCAGCACACGTCTGTGGAAACTTCAGTCAAACAAAAGACAAAAATGATGCATGTGTAGTTTTGACTCTCTGCTTTTTGTGTTTTCACGTCGTCTGTCTGTCCTGGTTGGTCGTCTGGCGGATCAGGCGGCGCTCTGTCGGTTGTGGGTGAAACTCTGCAGCAGGTCGCTCAGGCCAGGGACACTCTGGATGTCAGCGTCAAACACTCCTTCATCGACCCCCTGCAGGACCTCCACAGCACAGAGCTGAAGGACATCCGGGTGAGACCAGGATCCAGTTCCCTTCCATCAGGTTGTCGGCACGATGCTGTCGGCATCATGGAGAGAGCGAATGTTTCTTTGAGATGGAAGCTTTTAAACTGGCAGAAGAAATGTTTTGAAACATTTGTTTTGTTTCAACAAATGTAATGTTTTTACCCAGAATGCATCTGAACAAATGGTTTGGTCCAAATGTTCATCAACCGTGTGTGTTTCTGATCTTTGTTCTGATTGGTTCTTCAGTACCAGCTGAAGAAGCTGAACGGTCGTCGCCTGGACTTTGACTACAAGAGGAGACGACGGGGGAAAGTCCCAGCAGAGGAGCTCCGACAGGCCTGGGACAAGTTCATCACGTCCAAAGAGCTGGCGGAGAGGAGCATGTTCATCCTGCTGCAGAACGACGTGAGTCCCAGCTGACTCAGTCTGTCTGTCTGTCTGTCTGCCTGTCTGTCTGTCTGTCTGTCTGTCTGTGCGTCTGTCTGTCTGTCTGTCTGTCTGTCTGTCTGTCTGTCTGTGCGTCTGTCTGTCTGTCTGTCTGTCTGACTGTCTGTCTGTGCGTCTGCCTGTCTTCATGTCTGTCTTCATGTCTGTCAGTCCGTCTGTCTGCCTGTCTGTCTGTCTGTCTGTCTGTCTGTCTGTCTGCCTGTCTGTCTGTCTGTCTGTCTGTCTGTCTGCCTGTCTGTCTGTCTGTGCGTCTGTCTGTCTGTCTGTCTCTCTGCCTGTCTGTCTGTCTGTCTGTCTCTCTGCCTGTCTGTCTGTCTGTCTGTCTGTGCGTCTGCCTGTCTGTCTGTCTGTCTGCCTGTCTGCAGCTGACTTCCTGTTTCCTCCCGCAGGTCGATCAGCTGACCCGTCTGAAGGCTCTGGTCGCTGCGCTGCTCGACTTTCACCGCAACGCCCAGCGCATCCTGCTGGGTCTCCATGGCAACCTGCAGGCAAGGTGAGCCTGGTTCAACACCTGTCACACCCACAACAAACATTAAAGAGGTCATATTATGCTCATTTTCAGGTTCATACTTTTATTTGGGGGTCCCAGTAGAAATGGGTTAAATACTTTAATTTTCAACACTTTATTTTCCTCATACGGTTCATCGCTGCAGCAACAGAGTGAGACATCTGGCCTCTGTTCAGTCTTTGGTGTGAGCTGCACATGCACATTGCTTAACGGGCAGGATGTAGCCAATCAGAGGCAGATCAGGTCATGCCGAGCAAGGTAGTGTGATCTAAAATAACGTGTCTACAGCAGCAGCAACTGTTTATCTGCTGACAGACTGAAGTGAATATATTTTATAATAGATATATGAATATATATGTTTATATAACGCCTGTTACATGGTGACAGTAAAGGCTCGACTCCACACCAGCGTTTCAGGCAGAGCAGCAGTGAAACTCCCTTTGTTCTGGACTTTTTTCACTTTGCAGAACTTTAACATGCACAAAAATGTTTCAAAACCCAATAAAGGAAAGACAGAAACCCAAAGAGCAGAATACGACCTCTTTAATAACAACATGTGCGTTTGTTATTGTGTGTTCAGAGATTGTTAACGTGTCTGAAGGTAGTCAAGAATTTGTTTGATACATGATCTGGTGATTTTATCAGATTGCATGAGTTGATTAAGATTACACAGCTGAGGCTGATGGGAATCTCATTATAGATTTCTCTGAAGTGTGTTGTAGACGTAGATGTGTTGGGGCATCATCTCCCATAGACTTCAGTACAGCTGACAGCACAGTCTGGAACCGAGGTTCAGAGGTTCAGAGACGCGATGACCCTTCCTTCTTTTTTAAGTTCCTTGCTGCTGATAAGGAGACGTTATCATGCTAACATGCTAAACTGAGTGTGCTGATGTTAGCATTTAGCTCTAAACCTCACTTTGCTAGTGAGTTACTAGCATGTGTGTGTGTGTGTGTGTGTGTGTGTGTGTGTGTGTGTGTGTGTGTGTGTGTGTTGTGGAACAGGCTGACGGCTGCCAGTAACAAACCGGAGCGCCGGTTCAGGCCCAGGAAGATCAGGATCAGAAGTGAACACAACGGCAGCCTGGGGTTTTACCGCCAGCCGTCGATCACAGCTGCAGCTTCCTCAGGTTCCTCAGGTTCCTCCTGTTTGAGATGTTACCTCACGTCCACATTTCTCTGGAATAAAACTTGACATCTGTTGTGTTTCACTGTGACAGGAGAACCCGTCACAGTGCTGCCGTCCCGACCCGGCAGCCCCATCTCCTGCTACGGTGAGAAACACTGACATCAACACACAAACTTCGAGATGTGACACAAAGGTGATGTTTATGATTTATTAGAAGGTTTTTTCAAACAGTACTTGAAGTATTACAGACTTTAACTGGTTGTTTTGATGAATATAAGTCCGGATAACTTTGTCAAACACCAGAGCTCCTCGATGGGAAATAACCAGATCAGTCCAAAATGGTCTTTACACAGTGTCGGATTGATACGTTATAACATACTGTACAATATCAAATAATATAATATAATATGTATGTTCTTTTTACATATTAACAGTAAAAAGCCGATAAAAGGCAGCTTCCATGCTGAAAAAAACAACTATGGTGCTGCAAGAATGTCTGTATACTCGGCACAAAGTCAGACAGGTTTCCAGCGGCTGTTGGACTCATCCAGGGTCGTCGCTTGACTCCGGTCCTGTTGTGATGTTCATGGACAGGCGTGTCCGGTTTGGGAACCTCAGAACTACGTCTCTGCTTTTTGCAGATGATGTGGTTCTGTTGGTTTCTTCAGCCCGTGGCCTCCAGCAGGCACTGAAGCAGCACCGCCAAGTCCGAGGCCGGCGGTTGATTGCCTCCTCCGGTTGGGGAAGGAAGGGAAAATGGAAAAAGTATCTCAGGGGAAATGAAGCGTGAGATTGACAGGTGGTTTGGTGCAGTGTCAAAAGTCCTGAAGGTGTTGTTGGACCGTCACGGTCGAGAGGGAACAGAGCTGGAAGGAGAAGCTTTAGATTTACGATTGACCCAAGAATGAGATTGTGGATACAGTTGGCTGAAATGAGCTTGTCTGTAGGTGTCTGTGTTCAGGAGCTCAGAGTCGAGTATTCAGGTATCTTACATAAACTCACTACAGCAGTTAGTGGTCATGCTGCTCCATATAGCTTTGGAGCTACCTTTGAATTCTGGCAATATCTTACAATATCTCTCTCTCTCTCTGTCTCTCTCTCTCTCTCTCTCTCTCTCTCTCTCTCTGTCTCTCTGTCTCTCTCTCTCTCTCTCTCTCTCTCTCTCTCTCTCTCTCTCTCTCTCTCTCTCTCTCTCTCTGTCTCTCTCTCTCTCTCTCTCTCTCTCTGTCTCTCTGTCTCTCTCTCTCTCTCTCTCTCTGTCTCTCTCTCTCTCCTCTCTCTCTCTCTCTCTCTCTCTCTCTCTCTCTCTCTCTCTCTCTCTCTCTCTCTCTCTCTCTCTCTCTCTCGCCCAGCTGACAGTAAGCTCGTCCAGGATCAGCCCTGTTGCCGGGCGATGTACTCCTTCCACCCGAACCACGAGGGCGAGCTGGACTTCAACGAGGGCGACGTCATCGTCCTCACCAATCAGGTCGACGCCAACTGGTACGAGGGCGCGCTCGGCGGCCAAACGGGGCTGTTCCCCGTCAGCTACGTGGACGTGCTGGTGCCTCTGCCGTCACCATGACAACATATCAAGCGTCCGCGGAATCTCGGCTGAAGGCGGAAATCAGGTCAGAGTGATTTCTGCTCAGGAGTCGACGATATGCAACTTCTCATCTTATTTTTCGCACCTTTCAGGAGTGAATCATCAGGCGACGCGTCTGTTCCACAGGAAGGGAAGGCCATAGTTTGTACTGTCGAGCACTTTAGTTTCTGATGTCATGTTACACTGTAAAACACCAGCTGCTGAAGAGAGGCTCAGTCAGTGAATACAACATTCTTAGTCTAATGTGTTTCCCTTTAAGACTTTTAGCTCGAGTTCCTGCACAAAACTGCTCTCTGCCTTTTACATCGCTGCACATTTCCACCAGAGTCCTCGATCACTAAACACGCTTAAGACTGTTCTACATAGAGCCCAGTATAGGTACATTTACTATTACGTAGATTTTATGATGTATAAAAATGAAAATAGATAAATAAAATAGGTTTAATTTAGCTCTAGGGTGAACGGTGTGGTGTTGTGCAGCGATCGTTGGTGTGTTCACCTTCTGCATGTACTGAAAGTAAAGTTATTGTAACTTGTCGGCACTTTATCTGAAGCTTTAAGAGACTCAGGCAGGACTTCAACTACAACTAATGCTTGGATTGTATTTAGCTTTCGACCTGAAACATTAAACAGGTTGATGGTGATTCATTCGTGTAAAAACATTCTGACCTGAAGCGACGGGAGACTTTTATACTGACCCTCTACAGAGGTTAAAAACCAGCTCCAGCTGAGAGCCTGATCACACCTGGAGTCAACATCTGTCCTGAGTGACCTGACCACAGGTGGACAGCTCTCAGTACAGGTGTGAATGAGACACACTGAGATCTGATCACATGTGACCACATTCTGTTAGCAGTGTGTTCACACATGTGTAGAAGAAGAAGAAGTGAACACTGATCAACTGATCCAACTGAACCAGTAACACAACATCACCAGACTCCCTGAACAAATGTGGTGATTTTAAGAGTTGTTGAGTTAAAACAAACTTTCTAACGTAGTGAAACTGTGTCTCTGACAGATTCTAACTGGTTGTGTCCTTGTTGTAAATTCAGCATTAAATCAGAAGCTGAAGTTGTTTGTCTCCTTGTACAAAGTGTCAGTTTGTGGCAGCATGTCTGTACCAGCCTGTCTGCTTCTGTGTCTAAAGTGCTAAAGTCTTACCTGCCAACACTGATCAGCTGTTTGAACACACTGTTTACACTGATGTCACCATTTACACTCCATTTATGAAAGAAGAAACATGTTATTGATCTAAACATGTCACATGTTACAAAGACACTAAACAGGAACAATATAGGCTCCTTCTTTGTCCCCGTGGAGAAAGTCCCCAGACTCCCTTAACAAATGTGTCAGTTTAGTGAGTTGTTGAGTTGGAGACACTTTATAAACTCTGTGAAACTCTGTCTCTGACTCATTCTGCATTATTTGGACCTTCTTGTAAATTCAGCAGATGTTCTACATGAACTTCTTTCTGTCTTTGTGTAAAGACATCAGATCGCAGGTGGTCACTCAGACGCAGGTTAGTGTAGCTGTGAACTGACGGACTGACAACACTGGATTGGTTGGACTCAGGATGGATGTTGATACCAGGTGTGATCAGCCTCTCATAGACACCTGGGGCCTTACATGTTGCAGCGGGGGCCCGGGGCCACAGGGTAATGCAGCTCGTGGGCCAAATAAAGGACCTTTTAGAAACGTTTAGAGAAAAACAGCACAGTCAGAGAACCTTTAAAAATGTTTCAGCATGCTTCGGTAGATTTACAATAAGACACTGAGTAGGACTCAAAGATCTGTGGTAGATTAGTAAAACCTGACCGCTGTAGTTAAAGGAACAGTACAACCTTTTGGGAAGCTGTTGAAGATGGATATAAATGTCATTTTTGGGTGCAGTGATGTGTCTGAGGTCCAAGGATTAAACACGAACACCAGCCTTTTTCTTGACTACATGCAGAGAAAGCAGGCGTAAAGTTTTCATATTCAATATATAATATATTTCTGACTGTGATGCACTAAGTACTCACCTTTCACTCAAGTAAAAATACTAATACAACAGTGTGGAAATATAATAGATAGATAGATAGATAGATAGATAGATAGATAGATAGATAGATAGATAGATAGATAGATAGATAGATAGATAGATAGCTTTATTAATCCCTGAGGGGAAATCACAGCAGCAGGTACATTAAAGTACAAATACAATTAAATATAAGGGCAGATATAGAAGCAATAAGAAACAATAAAGTAAAATATACAATAAAATGCTTAAGTAGTTATGAAATCAAATAAAATATTGAGGTAAGTGGAACATAAGATGCAGGTGTATGTACAGATATACAGTATATTATATTATTGGATTATAATTATTGATGCATTAATGTGTTTACAAAAAAAGTCTTTTGTTGGAGCAAGGCTAGCAGTTTCCCCCTGTTTCCAGTGTTTGTGCTAAGCTAGGCTAAACACCACTTCCATCATCTGGCTCCCAACATGTTGGACTGTCCCTTTAATGTTAACTAGTTACTGTAGGAAGACTCCCTGTGGTTCATGTAGACTGCTGTATAAAGTCAATACTGTCGTGGCTTCGACTCAGACGACTGTAGAAGATGAATAAACCCGTTCACATGAATGTAGTGAAGCGATGTGTGTCATTTAATATTTATTATATTTACTTTTGTTTATAAAAGTTGGGACGTGTGTAAAACATAAATCAGACAGAATGTGATCATCAGCGGATCTTTGTCACATAGAGAATATTTAACGTCTGACCTCATCGCTTCATCCGTCTCTGTAAATATCTGCTTATTGTGACTTTGATGGCAGCAACACGTTGTGACAGAAACAATAAGGAGATTATCACACGGCTCAGGAACACTTCGTCAGACTGTCAGTAGACAGTTTGTTGGTTAATGATTGATTCTGTTTTTATTTATGTCTCACACAGAGGAACGACTGTTTCGGAATCAGGGTTGTGATTAGAGACAGAAGATGGAGTCAGTTATTTGTTTTAATTATATTTATCTCACAGAGCTGCAGGGGTGACGTTTCTCTGCATGCTTACTGAAGTTAGCATCGCTCTTGTTCCCTCTGTGGGGTTTTTGACTTGTATTGTCAATTATTACAGAAAAAAACACAAGGTTCTGATCCGTCCAGGTTCTGTTGATCCAGATAATCTCCACAGATGAACGTAAATTAAATGTGTAGCAGTAAGAAGCTAATGTTCGGCTACAAACAGACGACATCACGGTCACATGACTCAAACGTCTCCACCACTAAGAGTCTTACTGCACAATTACTATCCAGGTTTTCTATAAACTGATCAGAGTACAAGTTGTAAAGTCAGAGTTAGAACAGTGTGGAACTAAAGTGGGTCTGTAGAGACGGACTAGTGTTCGCTGTGAGGGCGTTTAATGTCCCCGACAACCTCTGGAGTCTCATTCAGACACTTGTTAGCAACCGCTAGCTGTTTTTAACACATGAAGAGCTTCATAATTAAACTGTGGGACATTTAATGATGAATGAAACCTGTAGATATCTTCAGCCTGTGGAAACAACACACCTTATTACACACATCCTAAAGTAATCAAACTGACTCAGAGTCGAGGGAAGGGGAAATGCAAAGATGCAAACAATAGACTCATTCCTGCGGCACACGACTGTCTCTCTGTAGAAGATTCAACGTTTTTTATGGTATTGTGATGTTTTATAAACATTTCTTTATGTAATGAGGGAAGATTTAAACCTGTAACATGTTTAGTTTAAAGAGAAATTAATTGATTTCCCTCCAAATTCAACCAAATCTTTGAATGTGATTTGATATTTTAAGTATATTTCCAACTCTGTTTGTTTGTTTGTTTGTGTCAGTCTGTTTTTCCTCCAAGCACAGAGACGTCTGTTGTACAAAGACAAGAATCACTGAGAATGTATTTCTGCAATAAATCTGTAACTTCTGTGAGAAATAAATGTTTTCAGCTCTGATTTCTGCTTGTCGCTCCTCAGTGAAAATAAAGCTCAGCGTCCACAACTGAGACTTGAGAATGAAACATGGAATGAATTTCTCAACATTCACTCATAACCACCACACACAGACCTTTTATTTTAAATATAACACGTTTTACAGGAACTCAATTCCCGTCTGAAACACAGATGTCAAGGTTTAGTAAAAGTGAAGATTAATATTGTTATTATATTTTCAGCAATTAGCAAAACCAAAACATTTCAATTTTTTTTCCTGTCTGCTCGTTGTACACAGGAAATATGTTTTATTTCTTATTTACTAATTAATTAGGAAGGAAACAATAAATTAAACATAATAACAATAAATAATGAATAATGAATAATAACCAATAAAGTAAGTTGCTTCCTGTTGTTGTTGTTGTTGTAGTTCCCGCCTCCTGCCGCCGGGGGGCGCAGCCGCAGTAGCGCGTTTCTGTCCTCAGCTTCCGGCAGCGGATTTAAACTTCCACCGGAAGTCTGCTCGTCCTCTTCTACCAGGCCGATCCAACATGGTGGGTACTTTCTACATGTCGACCCGAGCTATCTGAATTAATCCTGGCGCTTTCTCAGTTTATATACCGCAGTTTTCTCCTCTAAGGACACCGGAGTGTTTATTCTATGTATTTATCGCAGTATTGATGTTAGATGACACAAACGGAGCGTTTTATTCGCACTGTTGTAGCGGCTAACTGCGGCTAACTGAGGAAGCGGAGTGGAGCCGCTTTCCAGCTGAATGAGCTGCGGTTCTTAGTCATGTATTAATCAGTTTAATTGGACGGAAACAACAGAATCGCTTCTTGGTCTTTATGTTTCAATATGGGCCACAAAAATGTTGAAATTTACTACCAGTTGCTGCTCAGCGTTAGTCAGCGCTGGAGGCTAAACGGAGTTAGCTTGCGTGCCGCAGCGGTGCGTCTCTTCGGCTAACACACCGAGCAGAGCAGCAAAAATTACCTTCAGCACCAACCTGAAGAGACAGAGTGGAAGTCTGTGTGCAGTTCATCACCAAAGCGAATTGTCTTTAATCAAAATAATGTGAATAATCCTGTCAGGTGAATCAGAGCTCATCCGGTGACTTTAGTGCAGCTTCAGTGGTGTTTTTACCTCAATGTATGTATTCAATGTAAGTAATGTTTAATAAGTTCATTTTAAACCTGTCACAGATAAATACCAGCTGGTCTGGCAGCCTATATGTTGACCAAGCTCATATATTAAATGATACAAATTGACTTACATAAAACTAGTGTTCCATATTTACGCTGATGTCATGGTGAGAACATTGTAGCTCACTTTCTCTCATAGAAATCATTCACACTGCCGTTATCGTTAGGTGTCTCACCTGATCTTGAAATATCAGCGAGATCTAAAGTAACCTGATGTCAGCCAAAGCCTTTAATATATCGTGAGTTGTTGGCTTGAACGATTAAAGAATCACTCCCAGGTTGTAAATGTGTCTACGAGCCTGTACGTGGCGACACATCTAGCGCTCCTCCTGAGTAAAGTGTGATCTTTGAACTGCCTGCAGGGACGAGTCAGGACCAAGACGGTGAAGAAGGCCGCCAGGGTCATCATCGAGAAATACTACACCCGGTTGGGCAGCGACTTCCACACCAACAAGAGGGTGTGCGAGGAGATCGCCATCATCCCCAGCAAGAAGCTCCGCAACAAGATCGCTGGGTGAGTTTCGCTGCGGAGCGTTTTCCCTCCACCCTGTATCGAAAGTGATCATGGCGTCCTTGTAGCCAGGTCATTGATACTACAGGAAGATGAAGCTGCGAGCCTTTCCCGTGTCTGAAGGACTCCTTATTCCTCTCAGACCCTGGCGCTCCCAGACACTAGACAACATTAACAGCCAATATTAATTCTGTTACCTGCAGCTCTGTGTTCAAGTGCAGCCAATATAATCTGCGTTGCATGTCTGTACATCGGCTACAATCACGGCTGCTTCTGAGGCCCAAGATTACTGAACAGAATGTTAAACCAGTAGCCACAACATCACCAGACTCCCTTAACAAATTGTCTGATTTTAAGAGTTGTTTGAGGAGAAACATGAACTTTGAAACGCTGCCTCTGACAAAGTCTTCACTATTTGGGTCTTCTTGGAAATTCGGCAAATGTTGTACATGAAGTTCTTTGTGGGAAAAACATTGTTTCTCCCAGAGATGGCCCTTTGCATATAAAGCAGGGGAGTGAGATCCAATCATGAGTGGTCACCCAGCACAGATGTTAGTAGCAGCTCTGATCAGGACCTTTGTGATGGTCCACACCCGTCAGAGTTGTGCTGTGAACATGAGTTCTGTTTGGTTCTGACTGCTGTGTTGAATCACTGTCGCTGCAGGTATGTGACACATCTGATGAAGAGGATCCAGAGGGGTCCAGTCAGAGGCATCTCCATCAAACTGCAGGAGGAAGAGAGAGAGAGGAGGGACAACTACGTACCAGAGGTCAGTGAATGCACCAACATGTACTGTCTGCTGCCTTTTGTGCTTCATCAAAACACACACATCTTAAAGTGGATGCAGTCCTGCTGGTGGTTGTCGTCTGTTTGGAGGTTTCATCAGTAAACAGAAGTGATGTGATGAAGAGATGCTGGATTTTTTTTGGTGGTGCTGAGCTGGTAGATTAGTCTTAATATCGAACCAAATCTTTTGAATCATTGTGTAAATAGTGAAATATGTGATGTCACTGGGATTTAAAGACCAGTGTTGCTAACGGGATATATGTTACGAAATGACATCATACAGACTTTAAAATATTGACATCAGAGTGTGATTGACTTGTGTGTCCTGTATCGAAAGTGATCATGGCGTCCTTGTAGCCAGGTCATTGATACTACAGGTAGAACAACCTGCGAGCCTTTCCCGTGTTCAAAGGATCCTCTGTTCCTCTTGGACCCTGGCGCTCTCAGACAGCCTTCATGTTTAATGCCAAGATCATCTCAGAAAAATGCCTGTTTTTCTTTGGCTCTGTTTCTAATGTTGGTGACTGTTCAGTGGTGACGACGTGCTCGGGTCGATGTTGCTTCCATAACGTCTTCAAGACTTGTGGAAAGAGTTCAAAATACATGTTTATGTATGTATATTCAGGAAGAGGCTCAGGAAGTTTACATGAAGGTGATGAAGTTGCTCTTTGGTTTAAAAAAAACAACACTGACGTCCAAAAAGACAGATGGACATTTTTCAGTATGAAGCATCCATCGAGGCTTGTGAACCTTTTTGTCGGACGTGTTTGAGTTCAGATTTCTGTTCTGGACGTTTATACACTTTAGCACATGTTTAATAGCATAATGTCAGTAATCATCTGGAAGTTTTGATTTGAGTTAATACAATTTATTTATTTTTATCAAAAGATGTATGAAATTTGACAGTCCATTTAAAACGCCTGGGCAGAAATCCACTTCAGCAGCACGTACACACCAAACTTTCCAGTTTTAATCTTCTATTCTGAAGTTTTTACAGAGAAAACGCGGATTTTTTTTTATTATGGCTGGTGGTTAGTATTTTGACAAGAGATCAGAACTCCATCTGTAAAAACCTGACTAACATGTCAACCAACATGAAACAAGAAGTTGAGTGCATGTGTATTTATATTATGTGTAATCTGCATATTTAAACATTATTTATTAGAACTTGCACAGTCACAATCTGTGCTGCGTTAACCTACCAGCACACATCCGTCTCTAACATTTGGTTTTAATGGGGCATTTTTAGTCAGAACCGATGTGATTAAAACCTTCTGCCGCCTCAAACTGTTTACTGACTGCAGCTGTAGATTCTTATAGTTGGCAGAAGAGTTTCTTTCTGTTGAAGAGCACAGACGTGTTGAGCTGATGTGAGCGAGGTGCTGATGTGGCTGCCTGTTAACTCCTCCCTGTGTGTTTACCTGTGCAGGTGTCTGCTCTGGACCAGGAGCTGATCGAAGTTGATCCCGACACCAAGGAGATGCTGAAGCTGCTGGTGAGTTTCTCTCTGTGATAATGGTGTCATTTCCATTTTAGACCAGTTGAAATGGACTTTCAGTTTGAACTCGAGCAGGATCTGCGGTTCTTCTTTGCTCTCCACGTCATCTCGAGTCATCGAGACTAGCTTAGCATTAGCCTGCAGCTGAACTTCCAGTGCCGGACATGTTCGTTTGTTCTTCTTCAGAGATCCTTTATTGTTAAGAGCTTTCACTGTAGACAGGTTAGAGAAACTGAACATATATTCACTAGGGATGGCTAGATACGATACTCAGGATCGATATCGGTCCGATATTGGTCAAAATTTCAGGATCGAATATCGAAAAAAACAAATATAGCCCGTCCGATCCGATGCCTAAAACCAAACGCTCAACTTCACTTTCTGCGACATGTTTGTGACAGTTATTTAAAGCAGCTATATGTCCTATAGCCTTCAATGCAACATTGGAATTGCATATCTATATCTAGTTTGATATGGATGTTTTACAGTTCAACCTCAGAGGTTACATGTGAAAAAAACAAAAACATTCTAATTTGTAGTTTGCACTGATTTGTCTAAATAAAGAGCTTGTGGCTTTAGGGGGCTATTTTATTTCTTCCTTTAGGGGAGCAGAATATTTGTTGCACATTCGTTTGAACATTGTGTTTTTAGATGCCCATATTGACCAAAGTATGTCTATACAAATTATAGGTATTAACAACTTCACAGAGGAGAAAAGACAGTATCGGATTGATATCGGTATCGGACATGAAAAATTTGTATCGAGCCATCCCTAATATTCACATCCTGATTTTTATTTTTTTTGTATCTTTTATTGTTGAATCGCTGAAGGCTGGTGTTTTTTAATTTTGGTGAATACTATTTGAACCTGCAGAAAGACACCAGGATGAAGTCCAGCTGCTGTAAATGACCCCTGTCTTTTGTAAAGAAGAGTTTCAGGACATGAAACTGATGATGTCTGACTGATCCACATGTGATGTTTTTAATCTGAAATCAAACCGTGACCTTAAAATTAAGGATCAAATCAAGACACTTCAGTTAATGACAGGAGTTGGGTAGTAACATACATTTACTCAAGTAAAACGCCGGAGTACATCGAGTTCTTCTACGTCAATACTTAAAAGTACATCTTGCTGAAGATACTCAGGACTCAGTAATATGTAGAATGCAGTACTTGTATCAGTAGTTCTAGATTATAGCTGCTACTTTTACTACAGTAAAATATCTGAATACCTCTTTCACCTCTGATTATTCCTGTTATAGGTTAACACAACATCATTTCAAGAGCAGAGTGCAGTAGAAAGAGGCGTAAATGAAATTAAAGTGAAGGATTCAGAGAACATAGAGACTCTGAGGTGAAGTCGGGACTCGAAGCCTCTGATGTGGTGGCACTTTGATCAGAACGAAGCGCTGCTCATGTTACTAATGATGTCACAGCAGCGGGTCGAGTGTTGGAGAAAACCAACGCTCTTTTATGATCCATAAAATCTGAAAATCACTGGAGGCAGAACATTTTCCTGCAGGTTGATTCTGAGAGAGTTACTGTGACGCTTCAGAGCATCAAACAGTCTAATGAGGCGCTTTAAGGCGCCGCTGCTGACGGACTGAGAAGATTAAAGGGTCACCGTCAGTCTGAGAAACTTGTTCCCATCAAGTTAATCAGCAGAAAGTGTTTTTATTGGAACATCAGCTCTTGTGAGGAGTCATCAGGGCAGTTTGTGTTCAGGCCTTTTACATATCAACTTTTAAGTGTTCTACGTAACGTAAGGCCACATTAGCGCTTCAATGCTGTAACTTTTCCCGTTAAAGCAGTTGCAGCCAGTCTGCTGGAGCCTGCTGCATCCGATTGTTTAAATGTGAGAGACTTAAAAGGGTCCGACTGAGAACGCTTCACCATAATGTCAAACAGCTTCCTACAGAACCGGCAGCGTCTCCTCAGAACCTCTCAGGCTGCCGTATCTAAATGAGCAACATCTGCTCATCAGACCAGACTCTGAGCCTTAATGTGCTCAGGAACAATCAGGCTTTTTGATCGGGGCGACTCGTTGGCACTTAAACAGCAGAGTTCTCACGCATCCGGGAAAACAGTTCACCAGTTTTCTTGTCGTTGAAAATACAGGTACGATGAGAGAAAGTGAAATGTCATTGAAAAGCTTGTTTTGTCCTGGAGAATTATCTCCTTCATAGAAACATAGAATATATTTTAAGACTTCTACACCGAGGATCAACAAACTCAGTGTGATGTCACTTTTTATAACTTGGAAGAGGTAAAAAAAAAGATTCAGGTTATGAGATTTTATTTAAATATGATACAATGACAGAATCCTGCTGGGATATGAGAATGTGTTAAAACGGGTCATTAAGTGACATTAAAGCGTCTGAAAGTTTTGCCCGTTTGGTCTTGAATCAGACGGGAACATGTTCGTGATCTCGCGCTGTCGTGTCGGCTTCATCATCCTCACGTGATCTCCAGAGAACAGTGAGAACCTTGACGATGCTGCGACTGTTTTTGTCTCCACCCTGTATCGAAAGTGATCATGGCGTCCTTGTAGCCAGGTCATTGATACTACAGGAAGATGAAGCTGAGAGCTTTTCCCGTGTTTGAAGGATCACCTGTTCCTCTCAGACCCTGTTGCTCTCAGACAGCCTTTCTCTCTAAAATCAGCTGTTTTCACGCTCCCGTCTGCTGATGTGTACTCAGACCTCTTCTTCTGTTCGCAGGACTTCGGCAGTCTGTCCAACCTGCAGGTCACCCAACCCACCGTCGGCATGAACTTCAAGCAGCCCCGAGGAGTCTAGATGTCTGTAATTATCTTCCTAATAAAACCCTTTGGGACAAAACCCTCTGCTGTGCAGGACTGTTGATTTGATATGTTTTAAATGTTTGAACCATCATTTTAAAATGATCTTTACCCTTTTACACACTGGATTGAGATGCAGAAGAGGAATCATGTCTAATGAGAATAAATGAGGAGAAAAATAAATGGTTCTGCCAGTTATTGGATCAAAACAGACTTAGTTTCTTTGATTCTGGTGGTTTGATTGGAGCACATGTTCTGTCAGTCAGTCGAGGTGTCAGGCTTTTAGTTGTAGACGTGTATTTCCGATACTTCGGCCTCAGTCTCAGCAGCTTCTGATGAAATGTTGAATCAGTCGTGGAGCGTTTTCTACCTTCAGTTTGTCCACAGGAACAAACACAGAAAAGTTTTCTCAGACGACGTCTTTAGACTCATCTGTTTAACAATTAAAGGCTCCGATGCTTTAAAGAGGCGATTTTATAAAATGTGACTACCAGAGAATTTTAGTTTAAAAGATTCAGTAGAAGAAACATGAATAATAGGAGAGACGGCAGTGCTGATGTGTTGTACAGATGTCTGCTGAAGTTAGCATGCTAACAGCTAGCCTCCTAACAGCCCTGTGTCTCTCAGAGGTGACAGTCTGACAGCCTGTAGTTTCAGTTCACTGCTGAGTCTAATAAGTCGACAACATAAACTCATAAATGTGAAGAAAGGAAATATTCTGACTCCTATTTTCATTATAAACAGAAAAATCCAACCGTCCACCGTCTGAACTCAAGTTTCTGTCTCTGACTGAACTCAGATCAGTTTAATCTGCTCGTTAACTCATCGTCAGACTCACTTCATTCAGACTGAGTCAGAGTCACCAGAACAGTTCTGGTTCGGTCCAAATCAACCCTCAGCTCACAGTAACATGAAAATATATGAAGTGTCGTGAGTCCACAGAACAGTTCTGGAGCTTCACAGTGAAACAGAGTTGCAGCGTTCAGCTGAACAACTGAAGCAGCTGGAGACTTGATTTAAAACAGGACCTCACACCTGTCCAGCTGTGTTCTGTTTCTTTGTGTCTCCAGCTTCTTCAGAGTGCAGAGACGTGACTGAGCAGACGGGTGGAATCCCTCTGTGTTTGTGTTGTTTGTCCTGAGGGTGGTGCTACAACATCACCATCCACAGCTGCTCCACCTGATGGAGCTGATGTCAAAGTGTCAGAGTCCGACAGTAAAAGATCTCATCACGATGTTAATCCAGTCATGCTGAAATAGTTTAAAACTAACTGAGCACAGAAGCAGCCTGTCAGGACGGAAACTGACTCAATCAAGATATAAATAAATAAATTAATGTGTAATAAAGTGGCTTCAACATTTAATGCATCAGAAATATTACTAACAGTAAATGTAGGCATTAATGTGACATAAATATGTTTTAATTTGTGTCTTTATTTTGTATTATTGCCTGATTTTCTTCATTTGTTTATTGGATTATTTTAAAATAAATCATTAATTTACATTATCGTACAAAATGCAAAAGGGAAAAAACAATAAGTGAACAAAGTAAATGAATGTAAACATTTGGAAAGAGGATAATAAAAGATGAATGAAGACAGAAGCAAATAAAAACTGACTTTATGTGGTCAAACATTTTATAAATTAAAGTACGACTTCATTTACTTTCATACATTTTTAGTGCATTTACAGCATGAAGTTGATGTATTGAGCTGCTGGTGTTTGTTGCAGCAGCTTCAGTTTGCAGGTCGAAGCAGTGAAACAGAGACGAGTCGTCATGAAACAGCTTTAATGCAACACACAGACACAAAGGACTTATTCATCTACACTACTTTACATCCGTCTACGTTTATATTTATAGATTTATTTATAGATGTGGAAAATATACATGTTAAAATAGACTCTTGCTGTGAAATCTGATCGGCTCATAAGCACTTCAGCAGGAAGAAGTTGCAGAAAGCTCCCCGAGGACAGTCGCACATCTTCCCGATCCGAGATCCTTTCCTGACGGCACAGTGCTCCCCGAGGTCACACTGCCAACAGGAAGTACACGGGAAGTACACAGGAAGTACACAGGAAGTACTGCGGTTACACACATACACGCCTGATTCAGATATAATGCAGTACTGTGTGTAAACTGTGTGTGTACTGTGTGTGTACTGTGTGTGTACTGTGTGTACTGTGTATACTGTGTGTGTACTGTGTGTGTACTGTGTGTGTACTGTGTGTATACTGTGTGTGTACTGTGTGTATACTGTGTGTGTACTGTGTGTGTACTGTGTGTATACTGTGTGTACTGTGTATACTGTGTGTGTACTGTGTGTACTGTGTGTGTACTGTGTGTGTACTGTGTGTACTGTGTATACTGTGTGTATACTGTGTGTGTACTGTGTGTATACTGTGTGTACTGTGTATACTGTGTGTGTACTGTGTGTGTACTGTGTGTACTGTGTATACTGTGTGTGTACTGTGTGTATACTGTGTGTATACTGTGTGTGTACTGTGTGTATACTGTGTGTGTACTGTGTGTATACTGTGTGTGTACTGTGTGTGTACTGTGTGTATACTGTGTGTACTGTGTATACTGTGTGTGTACTGTGTGTGTACTGTGTGTACTGTGTATACTGTGTGTGTACTGTGTGTGTACTGTGTGTATACTGTGTGTGTACTGTGTGTATACTGTGTGTGTACTGTGTGTATACTGTGTGTGTACTGTGTGTGTACTGTGTGTATACTGTGTGTACTGTGTATACTGTGTGTGTACTGTGTGTACTGTGTGTGTACTGTGTGTGTACTGTGTGTGTACTGTGTGTACTGTGTGTATACTGTGTGTATACTGTGTAAACAGTGATATTAAAATATGTAGGTGTGTAACTGTGAGCAGCAGACGTGTGTTGTACTTCAGTTCTGAGGTACTTCTACTCTCCTACATCATGTACTTTCCTGCAGTACTTGTATCTGACAGCTGTAGTTACTAGTTACTTTACATTTCTTATTTCTGTTCATAAATGATCCCACAGGTTTAAACGTTCGCTGCATCAGTGATGTTAATGCAACAATAATGGACAAACTGTAATGTAAATTATTAAATACTTTAAAGTACTTCTGGTACTAAAGTACACATTAATGTAAACACTGAGTTCAGGACTGATGAAGTACATTTATAATATACTGTTTAATCTTTATGTAAGATCTGAATACTCATTATTATTATTATTATTATTATTATTATTATTATCACTGATGGAATGTAACTCTACACTAACTCAAGTTGTGTTCTTCAGGATCATTTTGAGGTATTTGTACTTTAACTTTAAAAGTTTGATATTAAATGAATTATAGTATCGAAAGTACAAGTAATAGTAAATATATATACAATGTACTTTACTTGAGTATTTCCATTTTCTGCTACTTTTTTCTTCCACTCCTACACATTTCAGAGGCAGATATTGTACTTTTTATTGAACTACAGTTACTTTGCAGACTCAGATTAAAAATACTTGATACAGTCAACAAATACATTATTGTGATTTAAATAAAACTTATTTGGTCCCTCAGTCAAACTCACAGGATGATGGAATGTACATTTATTCAACCACTGTACTTATGTAACATCTGAGGTACTTGTACTTTACTTGAGTATTTCCATTTTCTGTTACTTTATAATTTACTCGACTACATTTAGGAGGCAGATTATATTCTACTTTTTTACGTCACAACTGTTATTAGATAACTTTAGTTACCAGTTACGTTACAGATTACATCAGAGCCAAAGCAGCACATTAACAAACTGTTAACTGTTATTATTTGTAGTATAATAATAATAATAATAAGTGTTGATCTGACGTCACAGCTCATGCTGCCGCTCAACATCCTCATTACTTCATTAAACATCACCTCATTATAAGTTTACAAATAACTCCTGATCTCAAGGCTTCAGTAGTGCAGGTTAATATGTGCGTGTGTGTGTGTGTGTGTGTGTGAGACTCACTGAGGGCACCTGTCCGTACTTCTTCTCCCACGGATTGATCCTCTTGGTCTGCAGCTTCTCCAGCACTTCATGCAGCGCGCCGAGCTGAACACAAAGATTAATCGATCATCTTCACATCGTTCCTCATCTGAGATCAATTAATGTTACTGAAGATTACTGACGTCATCTGATCAATTAATGTTACAATGACTGAACGTCGATCTATAAATATAAATATAAATATAAATATAAATATAAATATATAAACGCGCCTCACAATCATGTAAAACTGGAACCAGAGAATATTTGGTCTTTTTTTACGCACAAAGACTTAAAGATTGATTGATTATGAAATGATTGCCGTTAAACTGATTAATGTCGGCAGCTCTGAAGAGTTTATATTAAATGTATCTATATTATATTTAATTCTTGACACGTGACACTGATGTTTCACCACATGAAGTTAATTAACGAGCCTCAAACACAAACAGACTTTACTTAGTTTCTGTTACTGGACGGAAGTAATCAGAGTAAACCGCGCACACTCACCAGTCTGTTGGAGTTGGAGTAGTGGTAGTCCTGGACGTCCCGCTCGTCCCTCTCGGCTTCCGTCCTCCCCGCCGGGCAGAGCGCGGACAGCAGCGCCGCGCACAGCACAGCTCGCGCCCACATGTTGCCAGAAAACGGAGAGCAAAGTTCCGCGAGCTGCTCACCTCTGTGCTCCAGGTGTCTGTCACGCGCTGCCGCTGCGCGCGGCGGGTTGTTTCGGGGGACCGCCCCGCCCCCCAGAAACCGGGCGACGTCACGGGGGTGACGTAAACAGGCTCCCAGTGATCTCAGACTACTGAATAATTAATTAGGACCCGAGCTATCAGCGCCTCCTACCGCCGGGTCACGTGACCAGAAACCTTCTTTGATCTTCATCAAATCTTGAATGGCGTCCGATTGTCGTTATTCCGACACTGTTAGAGGACTTTAGGATGTTCACACACTCACCAAATTTGGCACGTAGGTTCAAACTCATGAGTGCTTTAATTTGGTACCACACCTGCCCTCAGGTGCGGCACAGCAGCTCAGTAGCGCCCCCTAATGGCTTTTCCGTTTTTGTACGTACAGACAAACTTACATACGACAAAGTTTGCACCTTCATCACGAGGCAGGAACGTTGATATCTGCGAAGGTCTGAACCTTTTCAGGGACAAGATGGCTCCACAGCGCCCCCTGGAAGGTTTAAAGCTGAAGCCCCGCCCCCTACATGCACATACATGCACGACATTCGGTGTGCAGGTGTGTCATGACCAGACGCACAAAAAACCCTGTTGGACCCGAACACTCAGTCCAACAGGAAGTCTGCCATTTTGATTCACAGCTGAGATTTTGCCATCATTTCCCTCCTCGTATTATTATTATCATCATAAAATATATTATAACATTATAATAATCGTTCTTAATATAGTTTTACATTTAAAAACTTATTTCAAAATCAAGTTATACAGTGTTTTATATTTAAAAAATAAATAAATCCAAATCCAAAATATAAAATTAAACAACAGTAAATAACAATGTGATTGAGTGGACAGGCCGCTGAACCAAACGTATTGACTGTCCCAAAGTTTACCGTTTCTCAAGTCTCCGATCATTCGAGGACGTAAGAACCAGGATTAGAACGTAAAACTGTACTTTTCTTGACTCTTTTCTTTTCATGCCACTTTCTCGTTTTAACTCAGAGGTAAATTTAGCACTTTTTACTCCACAAGTGCTGTTTGAGAACTTTATTACAAGTTATTTTATTGCCTACATGAAGATTTTTTCACCCAAAACAAAGGAAATGAATCTGCAACTCTTTTGATAATGATTAAAGTCATATTTGCTAACTTTTCTCCTCTAAATGGTTTGAAAAGTGTCTGTGATGATGTTGAGGTCTGGAATGAACAGACGTTGTGAAGTCGCTCACAGTCAAACGGTCGGTGGATTCACAGAGACAGTAATGATGAGCTCCACCTGAACAAACCACAGCGAGAAACATCCTGCTTTACATTAACGAGCGAGTCACTCTCGCCTGATGACGTGGCCGACAGACGAGTCTCACGGTGAATGTTTGGTAGCTTCCTGTTTGTCTCGTCATTGATCCGCAGGAGACACAAACAGATTGCTTATGGATGAAGTGATTTACTCTGATAAATGTCCTGCTGCCTGAAAACGAGCCGAACACTTCAGAGCCAAACTGCCAGGATTAATCTGCGTAAAGCCGGCTGGTGGAGCCGCGACGGCGAGTTTTCCAATTTCCTTTTCATATTTAACTTTAAAGAACTGGAGGGAAACAGCACGCGGGGATGTATTCCCCTCGCTGCAGTGCTTCTATTTATATTTCATATTAGTGCGGAGGGATGAAGGTATTAATGTCCCCAACCCTCTTATAACTCAACTTAAACCCTTCTGACACACAGACGAGCCGCATCTTCAAATCCTCCATCCCTCCGATGGAGAACAGACAGACTGCAGCCTTGTTGTTCAGGTCACCAGAGGACGAACAGGTCACGCTGCTGAGACGAGCAGCACGATGACATCACCTTCATCATTAACCTCAGGAGGTCAAACACGTTGAAGCAGACAGACGTCAGGACCAGAAGATAGACTTTTGAGTTGTGTACTTATATTACCACAAATGTTCCAACCAGAGAAGTTTACTCACAGTGACGGTGCGTTTCGTTCAGTCGGAAGGAAGTGAGAGAACGAGACGAAACGTAACGTGAGGAAAACTTTAAAACACCTCGTCTGTGAATGTTTTCCTGCAGTCATGTGATCAACAGGAGTGAAGATAAATCCACTTTTTGATCCCAAAAGTTAAAAAACTATCTCCGAGCTCTCCTCCTGTCAGTGAACGGCTCCAGATCAGAGCAGAGTCTGATGAGACTCTGGATGTTTATTCCTCCAGAAGGTCTGGATCTGCACAGACGCTCTGCAGGCCTTCAAAAGACATGAACGACTTTACATCATCAGGAGGAGGAGAGGAGGACTTTATATCATCAGGAGGAGGAGAGGAGGACTTTATATCATCAGGAGGAGGAGAGGAGGACTTTATATCATCAGGAGGAGGAGAGGAGGACTTTATATCATCAGGAGGAGGAGAGGAGGACTTTATATCATCAGGAGGAGGAGAGGAGGACTTTATATCATCAGGAGGAGAGGAGGACTTTATATCATCAGGAGGAGGAGAGGAGGACTTTATATCATCAGGAGGAGGAGAGGAGGACTTTATATCATCGGGAGGAGGAGAGGAGGACTTTATATCATCTGGAGGAGGAGAGGAGGACTTTATATCATCAGGAGGAGGAGAGGAGGACTTTATATCATCAGGAGGAGGAGAGGAGGACTTTATATCATCAGGAGGAGGAGAGGAGGACTTTATATCATCAGGGAGGAGGAGAGGAGGACTTTATATCATCAGGAGGAGGAGAGGAGGACTTTATATCATCAGGAGGAGGAGAGGAGGACTTTATATCATCAGGAGGAGGAGAGGAGGACTTTATATCATCAGGAGGAGGAGGAGGACTTTATATCATCGGGAGGAGGAGAGGAGGACTTTATATCATCGGGAGGAGAGGAGGACTTTATATCATCGGGAGGAGGAGAGGAGGACTTTATATCATCAGGAGGAGGAGAGGAGGACTTTATATCATCAGGGAGGAGGAGAGGAGGACTTTATATCATCAGGAGGAGGAGAGGAGGACTTTATATCATCAGGAGGAGGAGAGGAGGACTTTATATCATCAGGAGGAGGAGAGGAGGACTTTATATCATCAGGAGGAGGAGAGGAGGACTTTATATCATCAGGAGGAGGAGAGGAGGACTTTATATCATCAGGAGGAGGAGAGGAGGACTTTATATCATCAGGAGGAGGAGAGGAGGACTTTATATCATCAGGAGGAGGAGAGGAGGACTTTATATCATCGGGAGGAGGAGAGGAGGACTTTATATCATCAGGAGGAGGAGAGGAGGACTTTATATCATCAGGAGGAGGAGAGGAGGACTTTATATCATCGGGAGGAGGAGAGGAGGACTTTATATCATCGGGAGGAGGAGAGGAGGACTTTATATCATCAGGAGGAGGAGAGGAGGACTTTATATCATCAGGAGGGCTCGTCTGTGCTTGAAGATCTTGCTGTAGGTCTCTGCCGGTGAGAATTGTGATGTCACCATGTTCACCATCTTGGTTCAGCGTGTTAGCATGCTAACATCAGCTAATGATCAGTAATCACAGCTGAGGCTGATGTGAACGTCTTCAGTTCTGCAGGTGTTGGATCATGTTGACCTGATGATGGCGCTGGATGACACGTCAGAGCATCACGCTGTCACTCTGTCGTTTGCATATTGCTCTCGGCCATTTTGTGATTTTGATATTTCTTGATGAATTGCAGCCTCAGCGCTAATTATCATATGTTAACGTACTTTCACGCTCAAACTGAAATAGCGAACATGAGGCCGACCTCTGCTGAACATCAGCACTGTTATCTGAGCCTGTTAGCATGCTAATGTGAGCGTTTAGCTCAACAGCAGCCTCACCAGCTGCTCGCCCAGCGGTGGAACAACATTAACACACTGATGGTGTTTTGGCTTCAGAGCTTTATTAACGCTCTGAGACTCTTAAAGGATCCTGATGCTGCGATGATGTTTTTGTTGAGATCTGCTGTCTTTGTGTTTTCTAACGCTGTGATGATCCCAGACTTTTTATTTTCGACCTCAAACTGAGCAGATTGTTGTGGGTAAACATCCGGCCTGCAGAGTCGGAGCTGCAGCAGCTAAACCCTGCTGCTGTCAGCCAGCATTACTGTGAGAATAAGAGCATTGTGCTGATGTGGAGCGCTGCTGGTCGCACAGAGAACAGACAGCAAACAAGGAAAGTGGTCGCAGCATTAAAGCGGCGTGTGATGTCAGCTCCCAGAGGGCTCGGCTATAAATACAGCTGCACAGAGAAGTGAGGTAAGAGGTTTAAAACCCATCGCCTTGTTCTGCTCGGCCCCGGGGCTCCATGTGGTCTGTGATTGTGTCCTTATGGGATCAGCGTGAAGAAATGTTAACAAACCGTCCCGGCCACCAAAGCATACCGCTGACTCTTTGTTGTGGAAGTGAGGATGATGCTGCTGAGAGAGGAGAGTCTGATCAGGATGCAGCTCTGCATCGCTTCAGCATTTCTTCTTCTTCTGTGGGTGTTTGATCCTCTTCTTCTTCTTCTTCTCCTGTCGGCGCTGTATCAGGCCAACAACTTCACTTTTCCTTTAAACAAGGAGTTACATAAATAAGCAGCCATGTCTGAGTCACGTGAGGACAACACGCAGCATCAGGCCTCCAGTCGGAGATGAGTAACTCCTCTGTGACATCAGAAGCCTCCTTCCTCGAGGCGATAACTTATTTAGCTCATTGTTTGTTGTCGTACGTGAATTTACCGCAGTAGATCTGCAAAGCGACCTCTGCAAAATGTCAGTGTTGATGACAGCGAGTACACAAGAAAGACAAAACAGTCTGTGTCCACTCCAGATGTTCAGCAGGACACTTACATCCTCCACAATCATCAGATATGATGTTCAAAATGTTCCCAATATAAAGTTCAGCCTCACTGACATAAAAACATAAATACAAAACGGACACACACTGTCCGAGATCACCATTAACAGATGACAAAACCTTTCTAGTACTGCAGTTCTGCGTGTGGTTTGTCCACGTGGTGTTGCCGTAGCACCATCGAGCAGAGCTGGCTGCTCGACTGCTGTTGGTGGACAAAGTCAAACTCCGTCTCTCTGTTTCATTTCTTCATTTAAAGTCAGAATTTTGTCTTTTTCTCTGAATTCAGAACGTTTTTTTTTCTCAACAATCTTCTTTTCTTCTCTGAACTGAGTTTAAAGTCAGAATTCTGAGTTTAAACTCAGAAACAAACATCAGTGTGAATGAAGTGTGTTTGACGATGAGGTGACGAGGCGATAAAGTTTGTCTCAGTTCAGTCAAAGAGAGAAACTTGATGATGTTAATATTTTTGTTTAAAACTTAAATTCTGGACGTATCTTACAGATTGCACCTTTAAAACATCGCCTGTCGTTTGCAGTCGTCTTGTGGGTTCTTGTGTTCGAGGGTCGAGGGTCCACGCATGCAGGACTCTCGGCCTCTGTTGGAGTTTGCTTATTTGAATCACTTCAGCCATTTTATTTCACTTTAATGCGTTCTTCATCGGACACTCTTGGCAGTCTGAAATCTTCACAAGCTGACCAGAAAAAAGATCCGAGCGCCCGACGTGGAGCAGAAGAGGATTTATGTTTCAGAATCCCTGAAATTTCGGAGGGAAAGTGGAGGCTTAGCACGTCGTCTGAACATCCGTCAGCCTGACAGCAGCTCCGCTGGGACTCAGCAGCAGACGTAAAGCTGCTGATCCTGGATCCTGATCCAGGATCAGCAGCAGCAGGAACCAGCACCCAGACATGTGATCAACAAGCTGCCTTCAGCTCACTCCAAGCTGATTCTTACATAATGTTCTCAGTGAAATTAAACTCAACTTGCTCTGACGAGCAGAAACTTTGCTGCGGCTGGAACACAGAATAAAACCGTTTGAGGACGCAGCGACGTGAAGGCTGTGATGTTTGATAGGGCGTCATTATCTCTCCAGGCTTTGATGTGGGCTCAGATGCTGATGATCCAGTAGAACTCTCCGTCTCTTTGAAGCTTTCCAGTTCTAGCTCCAAGACACCGGGCTCATTACCGCTGATTCACGCCAGTCCTCTGATTCTGGGGCTGACGACTGATGCTAATGAGGTTTTTTATCCTCGGTCTTCTCCGGAGACTTCACGCGTGCTGATGAGTGGCGTTCACAATCACGACTGTGAAAACGCTGGCGGGTCACATGTGGCCCTCGAGACCTGCGGGGCCCCGAGTGGATCGGTACTGACCACACGATCACACACCCGATCCATCCGACCCTCGTCTCACATGTCCGATGATCTCATTTCTTTTTCCAACTCACAACAGATAAAATGTTCCAGCAACATTTTGACCAAGAGTTCAACATTTAGGATATTTGTTATTTTAAATAAATGTTTAGACGACAGACAGAAAATGAATCTACATCAGTTGTAGTTTCTGATTTTAGCTTCTTCAGTGATCTTTTGTCAGAAAGTCTTCGCTTAACGCTTCAAGAAATCTGAACTTTTAGAGTTGTTACAACATAAAATCAATCAACATTTAATATTTTATTTACATTTTATTAATAAATAAAAAAATAAATATGATATGAGTCTAAAGCTAATGATAGATTACAGTCAGCACGCTAATGTGCTAATGTATGGCAGTCTGTTTATCTTGTCAGAGAATGAAAATGTTTCATGATATGATATATCTATAACAAATAAATATTATATCATGTTATGTCATAAAATGTTTCCTGATTATAACCTGATAACTCAGATTGTTAATAACAAACCATTTATCAGATAATAATTCCATGTTAAAGAAATAAATGTATCTGAAACTGCCACAAGAGGGAGACAAAACCTCTCTGCTGCAGCTTTAACACTTTACTATAATTTAATAAAATTACATTTGAATCTGCAAATAAAATATTAACATCAGCTGTGAAGTAATTGTAGTGAAGTAAAGAGTAAGAGTATACTTGAGTAAAATACTTAGTTACATTAAACTCCTGGAGCTGAGCTTTTGGCTTTTCCTCCAATATTTTCCATCAAACTTCTGCGAGCTGCTGCTAAAGTTTTTTAAAGAGGCTCCATAAGTCTGTTTTCATCGTCACCTCCTCCGACTTGTTCACAGTGACACAGCGCCACCTGCTGCCGTGTTTACAGACACATCATAGAAATATTCACTGAGCTCATCACGATGCAGCAGAACTTCTCTCCTCTCTGGAAACCTCTCCGTGAACACAGACACATTCAGATTTAATCATCCGGGTTCAGAATCTGTTTATTTTTATAAACACGTCAGAAAAAACACTTTGACTGGACTCATTTCATGCTGACATCACATCCAGGTGCTCCCCAAGCTCCAGGGATGGAAACGTCTCCGACTCACTGGTGGTCGGTCCGTTTCCATGGTGATGTTTTGGGTCTTCAGGGGTCCCAGTAGCAGGTTCTGTCCTGGTCACAGTGAGGTCACTGTCAGTGTGTCAGTGTGTCACTGTGTGTGTGGGAGATGTTCATATAAATAAAATCAGCTTGTTGTTTCATTAACTACCAACATGCAGCCACATTTTCTTTAATGAAAAACTGACTTTTTAATTTGCATGTTTTCTGCCTCCTTCGGCCCAGAAGAACCCTCCATCCTCCTCCACCCTCTGTCCTCCTGTAGGCCTGCAGCCTCCTCCACCCTCTGTCCTCCTGTAGGCCTGCAGCCTCCTCCACCCTCTGTCCTCCTGTAGGCCTGCAGCCTCCTCCATCCTCTGTCCTCCTGTAGGCCCTCAGCCTCCTCCATCCTCTGTCCTCCTGTAGGCCTGCAGCCTCCTCCACCCTCTGTCCTCCTGTAGGCCCTCAGCCTCCTCCACCCTCTGTCCTCCTGTAGGCCTGCAGCCTCCTCCACCCTCTGTCCTCCTGCAGCCTCCTCCACCCTCTGTCCTCCTGTAGGCCTGCAGCCTCCTCCACCCTCTGTCCTCCTGCAGCCTCCTCCACCCTCTGTCCTCCTGTAGGCCCTCAGCCTCCTCCACCCTCTGTCCTCCTGTAGGCCCTCAGCCTCCTCCACCCTCTGTCCTCCTGCAGCCTCCTCCACCCTCTGTCCTCCTGCAGCCTCCTCCACCCTCTGTCCTCCTGTAGGCCTGTAGCCTCCTCCACCCTCTGTCCTCCTGTAGGCCCTCAGCCTCCTCCACCCTCTGTCCTCCTGTAGGCCCTCAGCCTCCTCCACCCTCTGTCCTCCTGTAGGCCCTCAGCCTCCTCCACCCTCTGTCCTCCTGTAGGCCTGCAGCCTCCTCCGTCCTCCCGTCAGCCTGCAGCCTGTCTGAGCCTCCTCAGCACCTCCTCTGGACTGAGAGAGGAGTCCACTCTGAGGAGTTTGTCTCTGGACCTGGAGCCCTGCAGGAGACACGAGGTAAAATAAGGCACAGAGACGTTCAACCAGGCAGAGAGAGAAGCTGAATGCTTTTGGTCGGACTGTTGCTTTAAAATGAAGGTGAATTTGTATTATTTGGAGGAACCTTGTCAAGAGAGATGTGACTCTTCTTCAGCTCCAGAACTTCAGCCAGGTAGCGGATGAGCTCAGCGTTGGCTTCTCCGTCTGCTGGAGGAGCTGCGATGGCGACTCCCACCGCCTCCGCAGAAACTTCTGTGAGGTAGAAGTAGAAACATGTGAAAGCTGTCAGAGTTCAGTTGGTCACCACCACAGTCCTGAGCTGACGAGCGGTGTGAAGCAGACCTGTGACGCTGCTGTGTTTGGAGCCGGGCTTCGCGTGCACAGTTATGGTCACGGCCCCAGTTTTGTCTCGAGCCACCGGACAGGAAACTTCAGCTGCTGCTCCGCCACCAGCCGGCGGTGCTTTCACCTGCTGTCACAGTGCGGAGGGTTCGTTGTACTCACAGTTAGTCACAGTTAACACATGTGAAGCAGGTTTACGTCAGTCTGAAGCTGTTCCCACTTTAACAGACTTCACACTTCAGATCCTTACAGCACAAACAGAACCAGCTGCACCGGACCGACACTGACATATTCATGAATATGGCTTCTTGGGGCAATTTGCTGCTGTCTATTTAATCAACTTGTACTTTGTCTTATTATTTAAAATTACTGAACATATTCAAGCTGCTTTGTACATTTTATTTATTTATTTAAGCGTTGTATTAATCAATAATATCACATCACAGGCTATTTATTTATGTATTCACTGGTTGTATTTTGTTTTATTAATCTGAATCTGCAGTTAACAAACTATCAAACACATGTGGTGGAAGAAAAAGTACCGTGTTTAATGTGCTGTAGCAATAATTAGCATGAAAGTATCCTACTGACGTTACTACACTAAATTACAGTATCCGAGTAAATGTACTCGGTCTCGGGCCCGTCGGGACGTGCGGAGGCGGGAGATGATGATGAACTTTGTGATTTAAGCTACTGACTTTCTGTTTTTTAGGCATCAGCGTGTTTCTGCTGGAGCTTCCTGAGCGGTGAGCACCGGCCGGAGGAGGAGGTCTGACCCGGGACAGGACGCTCAGCCGGCGGCGGCCACGTAAACGGTTCAACGTCACAACTTCCGCTGACTGGAAATATTTAGAAAACCGTGTAAAAGTCCCGGATACCGACAAACCCGACCGCGAAAACATCCGCCTGCCGCCTGCTAGCCTGCTAGCTGTTAGCCTCGACAGAGCAGAGAAATGCTAACAACGTAAACACACCGACTTCCGCTTTTCAAAATAATCACTTCCGATTATCTAAAAAATAAAAGCATTTCTGACAGAAGACGTTATCTTTCAGCCAAAGCATCTGAAGATACGATGAAGTTCAACAGAGATCACTTCAAAATCCAAAGAATTCCGTCCAAGATATTATTTTTTATTCTTCTTTTACTTTTTCATATATTAACAGTCACCTTGTCAATCAGCTTATTAATTACCTAGATGTAAAACACGGGTCACTTCCGGTCCACAAAATACAACTTCATGCTGTTGAAATAAAAAACACTTTTAATTCTTTATGAAATAAAACAAAAACTTCGACTTTTATTTTGTAGTAGACTAGTCACAGGAAGTGCCATTTGTTCATTTAAGCTGCTGTTATTCACCAAAAATGGTTTACAGAGCAAAACAGCAGGGCTGGTACTTTTCTTGTGGCCAAGTGTTGACATTTTGCAGAGTTAAGACATTAGTCCTGTAGTCACATGTCTGTTTAACTCTCAGTTTCTCACACTAGAGAATAATCAAGTGTTTGGTACCAAAAGGATTCAGAACAACTTAAATTTCAATAATATGTGAGTTGATCATATGAGCCCTTAAACTTAGGCTATACTATGTTTTTCTGTGTTTAATATCATATTTGTCTGCAATATCAGGCATGAAAAGTATGTGAATCCAAAAACGTTAATGTTGCCATGTGCAGCCACATGTCGGGACAGTTTCCACAACACAGAAACAAATCTGTGAGGTTTCTAACGTACTAAATATAGCTGTTAGTCACTAATGGGTTGATTTTTTACTGCTGAAGACACTAAAACAAGTTTAATTCAGTTCCATTGTTTTGCAGAAGAGGCAGAAACTGAAAACTTCAGTGAAATTGAGGTAAGTAAGAAATTATGTTCTGAATGATTTGTGTGAACTGAACCTTTAATTCTCTGTCTGCCTATAAATCACTGACACATCTCTGGTTCCGGAGCCATGAAGTCTTTTTCAGTTGGTACATGCAGCAGTCTGAAATGTTTCTGTGTGTTTTGGCTCGTCAGCGTCTGTGTTACGGTTTCTTGTCTTTTTTTGCATCAAAGCACAAACTGCCTGTTGTTTTCCAGCTGTTGTTGAAGTGTGTGTGGCGGCTGTGGTGGTTAGCTGGGAGTGTCTGCAGGCGCTGACGGGCTTCCCCTCCTCTCTGAACCGTCCTACTCATTAAAGAGAGTGTACAGCCTGGAGACGCACCGAGGGAGCCAGCTGCTGCACCAACCGCCTCGTCTTACATGAAAACACGTCTCAGGGAAAAACTGGACCGACACACCTGAAGGCTTCGATGGAGAACAGCCAGAACCAGGAGGCCGAGGACAGCCCTTACCTGTGGTGAGAGACATTCACTCTGTTTGTTGCTTTCCTCCGGCTGCTGCTGTGTCCCTGAACTCTGTCAGACTTCTTCCATGTAGTGAAGGTGCCATAAAGCTGGAAACACTCCAGGTTACATTCCTGCTGTGTTGGTGAGGGACAGGCTGAGACGTGGCAGAGCTTTCAGACGATACGAGCAGAGACGGCAGGAGAAGACAGCGGGGACAGCAGCTGTCTCACAGAGACGGACTCAGTACCGACCTGCTGTCTGGACCTCCTGACTGGTCCCAGTTCAGCTGACTGGCTGCTAGAAGTCAAAGTCAAGTAAAAGTAAAGATATCCTGCTAAAATATTACTTTGTTAAAAGTGAAAATCAGACATGTGACTGGGACTCGAGTAAAGTATCAGATATTAAACGTACTTCAGCATCAAAAGTGTGAATTAAAGTAAAAGATACATTCAGTATATTTACATGTATGATGTAACAGTGATCGTCAGTATCAGTGTTTTTTAAATCTGATAATGTAAAATAAAAGTACTCGCTGGAACCATGAGCAGGAAAATGATTTCAGCGATCGTCAAAGTCATTAATCGACTAATATGAATATAAACTGTTGGATAGTTTGATTAATAATAAAACAAAACAACTAGTAAACAACAAGTAACTACCGGTAGTAACTAAAAGCTGTCAGATGATGTTTGTTTGTTTGTTTGGTCACATCATCAGGACCGCAAAAATGAAAACTCTCACTGATCAGGAATCATACGGTGATTTCTGTGCGTCCGACACCTTCAGGGAATTTCTCCATATTAAGAACAAACGTCCACTTGGACTCAGTGATGAACTGATTAGAACTTAGAGGTCAAAGGTCACTGTGACCTCATAAAACACATTTTTGGCTGCTGGTCAACAAATTATATGAATCTCACACAAACGTGTAACATTCTGCAAAAACAGGCTGTCAGCGTGTCGTGCAGCCTTGATTATGACTTTTGTTGTTCATAGTTTTAGCAGTTAGCAGCGTCGGTCTGTCTGTCGATCGGCTACTTTGATACAGACTGAGAGACGTTCATGTTCCCCTCAGGATGAACTGTGAGAACTGTGGTGATCCTCTGACGGGTCATCCAGCGCCACCATCAGGTCAACACGTTCATGTGTTCAATACTTTATGTTTATGATCAAACACCTGCAGACCTGAAGACGTTCACATCAGCTGCGCCCTGTTTACTGATCATTAGCTGATGTTAGCATGCTAACCAGATGTGATGAACATGCTAACATTATACCTGCTAAACACCATTTGATTAGCATGTTAGCATGTAGCACACAGCACCTACAGTACAGCCTCACAGAGCCTGACAGGTGTTGATGATGATGTTCTGGGTTATGACTGTTTTTCACTGGATAAACACAGAATAGCTGTGTATTAGATTATTTTTTTTATATTTACAGAGTTAATCTAATTTTTTAAACTGCTCTCATGTCTGCAGCTTCCAGAGAACTCCGTCTCTCAGACGCAAGTGGAGGAAACGTTACGGCGGCCTCGACGGAAACAAGCTGCTGGAGCCCAATAAAGACCCAGACATGAGAGGTGTGTGTGTGTGTGTGTGTGTGTGTGTGTGTGTGTGTGTGTGTGTGTGAGTGTGTGTGTGTGTGTGTGTGTGTGAAACACCCTGTGATTAGTGGTTGTGGGCGGAGTCTGCTGGTATCTAAATTAAGTTGCTGCTCAGTGGCTGAAGAGTCGTGACTCCACCTCTGCATCTGTTTTCTGGAACAGACGCTGAGACTCACCGCACAAACTGCTGCTCAGCTATTTCAGCTATTTCTATTTTTATTTCTATATATTTATCATATAATGTGTGTAGACTCAGCACACAGCCGGCTGACTGTCAGATTCTGGTGTTTGCTGTGAGAAGAGAAGCTTTTAGTGTCCGTTAACATTTTAACATCGCACCGATTAAAGTCCTCCTCTCTCTTCATCTCTCTCTCTCCTCCTCTTCTCTGTTCTTCTCTCTCCTCTTCTCTTCTCTCTTCTTCTCTTCTCCTCCTCTCTCCTCTTCTCCCTTCTCCTCTCTCCTCTTCTCTCTTCTTCTCTCTTCTTCTATCTCCTCCTCTCTCCTCCTCTCTTCTCCTCTCTCCTCCTCTCTTCTCCTCTCTCCTCCTCTCTTCTCCTCTCTCCTCCTCTCTTCTCCTCTTCTCTCTCTTCTCCTCTCTCCTCCTCTCTTCTCCTCTCTTCTTCTCTCTCCTCCTCTCTTCTTCTCTCTTCTCCTCTCTCTCTCCTCTCTCCTCTCCTCTTCTCTCTTCTCCTCTCTCCTCCTCTCTCCTTCTCTCTTCTCCTCTCTCCTCCTCTCTTCTCCTCCTCTCTCTCCTCTCTCCTCCTCTCTCCTCCTCTCTCCTCGACAGATGATGGAGGGATGACAGACAGGATCCAGCAGAGGAGTGGAGAGAACCAGGTGGACTTGCCTCAACACGTCACTCACATTATCACATTCTTCCAGTCAGACGCTGTTGAGGAGCTCAGAGTGGTTCTGTCTTCGGTCCGAACGGACTCTGATCCTCTTTACAAACATCTGACAGGAGGTCGAGTGTAACTGAGTACTTTGACTCAGCGACTGTACTCCAGTGTGTACTCCACTACATTTACTGACAGCTTTAGTTACTTTACAAACCAAATGTTTGCACATGAAACATGAAAGTGAAATGGCAGCAGAATGTCCATCACAGCTTCCCGTAGTCGCAGGGTACCAAGGTGCAGTGGTGGGTTGTAACTTATACTTCCTGTGATGCAGGTGTGTTTAAGATCTCTGTGCTGATTTGATGTTGTTCTGAAGGACCCAGCCCCCCGCCCAGCTCCCAGGTGCCTGATCCAGAACCAGGGTCCGGTCCAGAAGCCCATCAGCCTCGTCAGTCCTGGACCTGCAGGTCAGTTCTCTTGTTCTACTACAGCAGTCAGCTGGTTCTGTCCCTGCTGACCCTGCGGTTCTGCAGACAGCGAATCTCACAAACGACACGCGAGCGTTAAAATAACTTGATGATGTCACCCTCCGATGACCTCGTCCCCCTGTAGCGCGATGATGACATCACACTGTTTCCTCCTCTGCTGCCGACGGTCGGGAGAAAAAGTCGTTTTCATCTGTGAAGCAGCTGATTCTGTCGTTTCTCAGGTTTATCACTAATATCTGGCACATTCTTAAGAAAAGCTCTCGGCTGTCTGAGGCAGCAGGTTTTTAATATTTCACCTCTTAGATTCACCTAAAAATTATATTCAAAGTTAAGTTTAGTCATAAATTCATTTATAAAGTGTGACATACATTTATCTATATTTCTGTTATGATTTGTTCTGTCTTTATTACCTTTGCATTAATCCCCCTACTTATTTATTTCTCTGTTTAATTTCCCATCTAAAGTATTTATCTATTATTAAGTTTTTTCTGTAGCATCTCCTCCTTCAGCTGTTATAAAAATATTTGTGACATTTCCTCCCAGAATAAATAAATATGTTCTTGTTTAGAAGGTTTCAACTCAACTAACCTGACTGATGACCTGTTATGATATAAAAATCAGAATGATAAAGAACCATTTTTGATGATTTGATGTGCAGTGGTGCCGGTGACAGCCGGTAACGGCTGCCTGAAGCCTCCTCTGCCTCAGGCCGTGGTCCAGCCAGAAGACCGAGGCCCGCCCCCCTCACAGCCCTGGTTCCCCCCCCAGCAGAGTCCGTCCAAACGCAGAGCGTAAGTCTTCATCAGTCTCAGCACCATCGTCTGAACGTCTGAACGTCTGAACGTCCTCCGTCCTGACGAAACTGCTCTGTTGTTTCAGAGCTGCTGATGTGCTGTTTGACAGCTTCGCCTCAGATGGAAGAATCAACGTCAACCAGTTCTTTGAGGTATTTTCACTGAGTGCAGAATCCACACAAACTCACTCACACGACTTCTTAAAGGAACAGTTCACCCAAAACTGTAAACTCAGTATTATACCCCCAAATTAAGAGCGGTAAAGGTCTGTGACGAGGAGGTTGGATGGGTCAGACACTGGACTTTCCTTCTGGAGACCGAGGTCCATATCCTGCGTGTGACCAAGAGTCAAGACTGATAAGATAAGATAAACATCGTTGATCCCTCAGCAGGGGAAATCTCTTGTTACAACAGTTTCAGAGTTGTGAGAAGAGAGAAAAACAGTGAGTTAGAAATATAGAAACACATTCTTACGTAAGTAAGTTAACGTACTTGGATTTTTAGTTTTGGGTGAACTGTTCCTTTAGGTCTTTATAATAAGAAGTCAGTTAAATTAAAGAGGTGATCCATCAAGCTTTTTCCATCAGGTTGTCTCCAGACTTTAGACAGAAAGCGTCACAAGCTGCAGGTGTGGAGGATCCGATGAAAGACTGACTCAGGTTTGTCTTTCAGGCCATCTGGAGCTCCGGGCTGCACCGGTCCGACCCACGGCTCAGAGAGTGTTTCTTCCACCTGAGGAAACTTCAGGACGCCGAGGGATCAGTGGACAGAAACACCTTCCACAGGTCCTTCCCTCCAGCAGAACCTTCCCATGACGGCCGTTTCTCTTCTTCTGCACTCACTTTGGTGTCTTTCATTGAGAAATTAAAAATCCATCTCAGATGTTTCGCAGACGACTCACTGATTTATCTCCAGATAAAGTCTGACAATCAGAATTCCTTCCTCTGTGTCAGGTTCAGGATGCTGTTATAGGTCTCGATCTGGTTCTGTTGTGTTTAGTGATGTAATCGCGTTTTGTTTTCATTATTTGATTTCGGTGTTGCTGGTGTGTTTTTAGGTGCGTCACAGGATTCGTCTCTCTCATTCTGAAAGCTCTGCAGGGACGATTTGTCATCCCAGATTTCTCCACCTTCACCGAAGAAACTCAGAAATTGTTTTCCAGGTGCCGTCAGCTGTCGTCTGTACAGGTGAGTTCTGCTCTGACACCTGATTCTCCCACCTGTAATGTAACAGCCCCAAACTTAGACTGCTGGTCTTTTGACCGGGAGGTTTTTGGTAGAAAGTCTAAAAAAATCTGGGCAATGAAACTGATGAAAATGTTTTATTTTCTTCATGCAATCAGGAGAAGGAGAGCATGGACAGCACGAAGTGGGGCGTCTCCATCTGCACTGTGGACGGACAGAGGTAATCTCATCGTGCAGCTCAGCTCTGACACCTGAACATCTTTATAGATCATATTTATTTATATACTGCTGATCAGGAATCATCTCATCAGGACAAGTACCAAAGGAGATAAGTCTCCATTACTGCGGTGATGTCTCATTTTCCTCTGACGTCACGCTCAGGCTGGGAAGCTAAAATATTACACACAATATTACACAATATGAGGCAGGTGCTCATAATGTTCTGCCTGATCGGTGTGTTCTGCTGTGTAACAGGTGACAAGTCGTATAAACTACAGGGAATCTGACAAGTTGTTTTAGTTCCACCACTTCCTGATTCATCAGCTGTTAAAGGGACAATGGATGTGTGTGTGTGTGTGTGTGTGTGTGTGTGTGTGTGTGTGTGTGTGTGTGTGTGTGTCAGGTTGTCCCTCGGCGACTGGGCCGGCTCTCTGGTTCTGGGTGAGGTGTCGTGGCCGCTGGTGTACGGCGTGGCGGTGGACCTGCTTGGTTCTGAACTGGTCCACAGATACGTCGGCATGGAGGGCTACTCCGGATACGACTCTCCGTTCACACTCACCAAAACAGGTCGACACGTCTCTGCAGCCACGTTCAGTCAGACACCTGAAGTCTGAGAGTCGATACGTATGAGAGACGAGGAGATAACGACTAGATTTATATTTAACGATCAGTCAATCAATAGATGGTTTTACTGAAAAGTATCAAACAGTTTCTGGCTACAAAGTTTCAAAGTTTCTTATTTGTGTGATTTTTAAGTTTTGTTTCTGATTTTACATTTCTGTGAGCAGGAATCCCTCACAGCCCGCTGACGGAGACGGGAGCCATCGTCACTACGTCTCTACTACAGGTAACTCACTCATCCAACCATCCATCCAACCATCCAACCAATCATCCATCCATCCATCATCCAACCATCCATCCATCCATCCAATCATCCATCCATCCATCCATCCATCCAACCATCATCCATCCATCATCCATCCATCCATCCATCCATCCATCCATCCATCCATCCATCCAGTCCATCCAATCATCATCCATCCATCCATCCATCCATCCATCCATCCATCCATCCAACCATCATCCATCCATCCATCCATCATCCATCATCCATCCATTCATCCATCCATCCATCCATCCATCATCCATCCATCATCCATCCATCCATCCATCCATCCATCATCCATCCATCCATCCATCATCCAACATCCATCCATTCATCCATCCATCCATCCATCATCCATCCATCAGTCCATCCATCATCCAACCATCCATCCATCCATCCATCCATCCATCCATCATCCAACCATCCATCCATCCATCCATCCATCCATCCATCCATCCATCCATCCATCCAACCATCATCCATCCATCATCCATCCATCCATCATCCATCCATCCATCCATCCATCATTAATCCATCCATCCATCCATCCATCCATCCGTCCATCCATCTATCCATCCATCCATCCATCCATCCATCCATCCATCCATCATCCATCCATCCATCCATCCATCCATCCATCCATCAGTCCATCCATCCATCATCCATCCATCCATCCATCCATCCATCCATCCATCCATCCATCCATCCATCCATCATCCATCCATCCATCGTCCATTAAAGCTGCTGTGTTGTGTCTCCAGCTGGCGGGGAGGCTCAGTGCAGAGGAGGAGGAGAAGTTTGACTCAGTAAGTGACTCAGACACAAACTGTGAAGGTTCTCGTAGGAACCAACACGACTGACTGACGGTTCCTGTGTCTGTTCTGCAGGTTCTGAACGTCATCCGGAGGCTCTGCAACAAGGAGCACGTCAGCTTGAACTGCAGCAGGTTCTCACACTGACAGCACAGCTCGAATGTTTCAGAGAAGAATTTATCAGCTGATCCACTGATTTATTCATTTGTTACTTTTAAAAATATGTTTTTAAGTTCTGACTTCTTTATTCTGAGAGAAAAGTCAGAACTTGAATAGATTTTGATCTCTGCTGTATGAAACTAATGTGCAGGTTAAATCAGACAAAACAAAAGACACTTCTCTTGATTCTTTATGTTCAGAGTGTTCAGTGAGTTTTGTTGTTGTCGTGTTGATCTTTAGTTTTCAGAGCAGCAGGAAGGCCGGCGTCAGACTCCACGCTCTGTCCTTCTACCTGCAGGAGAAGAAGGTAAAGATCATAAACTCTAAAATCATCGGTGTCTCCTCTTCACGTTGTTTCTAACTCATCTCCTCATCTTCAGTGTTTTCCAGAGAAGGTCGACATCACTGCTGCGTTGGATCTGATGCTGCAGGTACACATTCACCTGCTGTCAGTTCGTCCAACGTTCACCTTTGTTCATAAAAATGTTCTGAACTAGTTTGGTGTCGTGTGTTTGTGGTTCTGCAGCGACTGGAAACACAAAATGCTGCAAACAGCATGTAATTCTACCTTTTGGCCACCAGGTGTCACACTGACACTGTGACTGGCTGCTGTGAGTTTGTCTTCCCTGCAGAGGAAGAAGAAGAGTCTGTTCTGTTCACCTTAAAGAAAGAGTCATTCTTACTTCAGAGGCCTCGGTGAACACAGTTCATGTTCCCGTGAGGACGCTGAGAGCGTTTAATCGAAGGAGAGCCGGAGAAAAACTTTAGCTGGTCGACTAATTAACACAAATCAAAGTGATTAACAGTCAGACACCACAAAATCAAGGTAGAGCAGGGGAAGCATAAAAGGCAGTAGTGGTATTTAAAAATAATTTTATGAAGAATTCAAATTAAACTCCAAACTGAGATCTTTAGGATAATTTGTCAGACTTTAGTCCAGACAACATTTTCCTTCCCTACTCTGCAGAATCTAAATATACATTTCAACATCTGTATTTTCCAAGTGTTCCTCTACGGAGATCACCTGCGAGTCGGGAGCTGCCATGGCCGCCTCGTTAGCTAACGGGGGCCTCTGCCCTCTGTCAGGTGACCAGGTGCTGTCGCCGGCGGCAACGAGGAGTATGCTGTCCATGATGCAGGTGGCGGGGATGAAGGACTACTCCACCACCTTCCACTACAAGGTCCGGTGTCCGTCCTGCTGTAGCTATTACCTGAAGGAGTGAGCGGGTCGACACATGAGAGCGGCCACGTGTCTGTACATTCATTAAAGAGTACAGTCCAGACCTGCTCTCTCTCTCTATATATATGTATACATACATACTTGACTTGACCCAGCCAGTCAATACGTGTCCGTCGGTGTCATCACAGGTGAATTAATGATGTCACTGAGTAACATTGGTGCCGACTGAACCTGTAGATCGATTTGAACCAGAAAGAGTCGTTGTGATGATGTAAAACATGTGACCCGACCTTAAAACACCTGCTTTTAGAATGGAGTCTGGTGTAACAGTCCGTCCCACTGACAGACCCGGAGCAGAGGGTCGTTCACATTCGATACGTCACATAAGATGAGCTGCCGTCTAATAATGAAGCTTACAGACGGCATGACGTGACGCAGGAAGTGGAGCCTGTTGTCGCCTCTCAGCTCAGAGTTTTGTGTTAAACCCAACAGAGACAGAGGTTCAAGTCTCAGGTGTTGATTTTACCTTCATGGAGCCTCTAAAGTAACAGAGGAGTCTTTATTTTATTGGCTGTAGTTGTCGTTGGATGTTGTAGATCACAGAAAACAGGACGTTTCTGACGGTTAATATTTAGTTTATATATTCTTTCTTGTGCTCACATCCAGTCAGTCTGAATCCAAGCTTCCGTGTGTGACTGCAGATGTTACGGATCTTTACTCGTACTATCGTGTCTCAAGTTGTTGTTTGTCGCAGACGTCTGTGCCGGCGGTGTCGAGCAGCCACGGCTCCCTGCTGGCTGTGGTTCCTGGCGTTCTGGGTCTGATGGCGTTCTCTCCGGAGGCAGACGCCTGTGGAAACCCCTGGAGGGCCGTCCACTTCTGCCAGGTAGCTCTCCAAACCTTTCACGGTATTTTGAAGAAGGAATAAAATGTAAAGAGTGAATAAAACAAAGGCAGGAGACAAATATCGTGTCTGAGATGAAGAGTTTTTGTGTTATGCTGTGTTGTAAAGTGGAGGTCATGGAGTAAAGAGCAGACGTTTGTTCGCAGGAGCTGATTTCAACCTTTCAGCTGCACAGTTTTGACATCAGGACTCCGTTCAGGCAGATTCTGGCCTACAGACAGTGGAAGGCTGAATCTGAGGTTGGTTCTGTGTCTCTGTTCTGATCCCAGACCAGTTAATCTCACAGATGAGGTGTTTAAAGAGCCTCCTCTCCTCTGCAGGGGTACCAGATCATGAACGTCCTGCTGGCAGCTTTTAAAGGAGACGTCCAGGCGCTGAGGAGGTAATTTTAATATCACCACATTTCATAACCGCTTACAGACGGATTATTATTAACGTAGAGGACAAAACAACCCACACACTGCTGTGGAAAATCATTTACTGGGATATATCAGAAGAATAAAACTCTTCCAGTTGCTTCTGGACGCCAACGATGACAACTTAACCCACAAATGTTTTTCTGCATCGGAACATATCAGTCAACATACACACCAATACTGAGATATCTCTGATAGCCAATATCAGCTGATAACACCTGTCGGGCTCGAACGTCGTCTATTTCATTTTTTAATTGTCTGTCCGTTTGACTTGGGGACATGAGAACGAGGAGGACGTTGGGTGATGACATGATCCATAGGAGACAACAGTACAGCGAACATCATCGGCGAGGCCGGGACAGCGGAAGAGAGCCGCGATGACGTCACCAGAGCTTTTCTGAGAAGATGGCAGATTTTCAGCTCGAAGGCTCGGAGCGCCTAAACAGACAAGACTGAGCTCTCAGAGACAACAGACACTACGTGACGCAGAGTGACGCCTGCGGATCAGAATAACACAAACATCTAGATACGACCTTGGGTTTGGTACGTTTGCGTCACATACAGAGCGCTGTGGGAACGTCAGAGCAGAGACACACATCTGAGTGCCGGTTCATCTCCTGTTACGGTGACAAGGGTCGTCACTGACCTCAGATCTGCACTGTCTGCTTCATGTTACACTCGTGTTTATTGAAAACTCGTCGATCGTTCAGTGAGTAGATATCAGAAATGATCAGTGGGTTTAAAGAGTTCTTCTTCTTCTCTGGTTGTCTGCAGGTACTTCCTGTCCGGGGTGGATGTGAACGCTGTCGACTACGACGGCAGGTCGGCGCTGCACGTGGCGGCCGCCGAAGGTCACACAGAGGTCATCCGCTTCCTGTTGGAGAACGCCGGAGCGAACGGCGCCCTGCAGGACAGGTGAGACCGAACACGTTTATGAGTGCAGCGAGGACGTCTCTGCAGCGTCCAATCAGATCATCTTGTTTCAGTCACTTTCCTGACTCTCAGAGCTCCTGTGATGTCGAACAAGAAACAAGAAGGCAGGTAAAAAAAAACAACAACAGAAAACTGCAGCTTGAAATCAGAAAGAACTAAAAAGTTGACGCTGCTGGTCACATGTTTACCTTCAGATAAGGTCCAGGTCGTCTCTGCCACTTGTTTCTGCAACAATGACAGAAAATACAACATAAAATCAATAAAGAATAACTTTAGAATAAAATAGAAATGCAACTAAAAAGCTAACAAACAACCAATAAGAGAGAACGAATACATCGAGCTTGATGAAGCTGGTGGAGTGACGAGTCTTCCTCTTCACTTATCACATATTTAACATGTGAACCAAACTTTTAACATGACAGGAAGATAATGTCACACGTGAAGTGAACATTTGAACACGTCTGCTTTTTGAAACGCTGACCTGCAGTTGAAGCTGTGGAGGACTCACGCCTCCTCAGGTGTCTCCATCCTCTCCATCCTCTCCATCCTCTCCATCCTCTCCATCCTCTTCATCCTCTCCATCCTCTTCATCCTCTCCATCCTCTCCATCCTCTTCATCCTCTCCATCCTCTCCATCCTCTCCATCCTCTCCATCCTCTTCATCCTCTTCATCCTCTTCATCCTCTTCATCCTCTCCATCCTCTCCATCCTCTTCATCTCTCTTCATCCTCTCCATCCTCTCCATCCTCTCCATCCTCTCCATCCTCTCCATCCTCTTCATCCTCTCCATCCTCTCCATCCTCTCCATCCTCTTCATCCTCTCCATCCTCTCCATCCTCTCCATCCTCTCCATCCTCTCCATCCTCTCCATCCTCTCCATCCTCTCCATCCTCTCCACCCTCTCCATCCTCTCCATCCTCTCCATCCTCTCCTGCTCGGTGAGGTGACACCTGTGTGTAACGCACCTGTCGGAGGGACTGTGTGTGATGTAGTTTTGTCTTTGCACCAGGTGGGGGAGCTCTCCTCTGCAGGAGGCCAGGAGGAACAACAGGGAGGCTGCAGTCCAGCTGCTGCAGGGAGCCGCCTGAGCCGAACACCCGCAGCCTGACCTTTGACCTTTGGCCTTCTAAATGATCTCTTCAGGTGTGGGTCATGTGAAGGACGTGTTCGAGGTCTTATTCAGCAAAAGTGAACAAATCCAGTGAACCTTCTGTGTTTCTGATTTGTCTGGATGGCTGCAGGCTTCACGTCGGAGGCGGGTTGATGGAAAACTGCTTCATTTGATGAATAACTCAGATCATTTATCTTTAAGAGTTGAACTTCACACGTGTATTAAACTGTGAGGAGTTTGACTTCACTTTGTCTCTGCAGCCGGTTTGGTCCAGTTGGTCCGAGGCGAGTGAATAATTAATATTCTGTTCACATCAGCTTCTTTTATATCGATGACAAAACGCTGCGCTGGAATCTGCTGCTGTGGTTTTCAATACAGCAGCTTCCTGTTTCCATCGGTTACTCTCCAAAATATAAACGCAGATGATGTAACAGCTGACGAGTGTCTCGACGTGAACCAGGTGATGTTACGACCTGAAGATCGTCACCTTCTCAGTAAATGATGTTTAATGTAAAGATCTGCAGCAGCTGCGCCTTCAGTGGTGTTTAATGTGTCCGGACACATGCACAGAATAAATAAAGACAAGAGGAAACCAACCACGTCCAGTAAACATTTGATGTGATCGATGAAGAGAAACGTTTCTTTGCTTCTTTATCTCAAATAACAATAAACAACTTTTATTACACACATTTTTTCTGTTCTTCACAACAAGTCGCACTTAGTTGAACTCAAGTTGAATTTAACTTTATTGTCGGCTGCAAGAAATAATTTAAATGACTAAACAAGATGCAGTTTAGTCTCCAACCAGGAGGTCCAGAAGCAGTCAGCTGCAGACTGACGTGTACATAATGAACATGTTGATTAAAAGCTTATCACCAGAATGTGAAGAAGAACATGCTAACCAGCTAACCAGCTAGCTCCTGAACTAACAGTGTAACACCTCACTCCCCCAGCAGTCCCACTAGCTGCATGGCTAACTGAGCTAAAAAGCTAACAGGACACATGAATGAATATAATACAGTTAGCAGCAGCAGGTAGCAGCGACTCTGGTGACGTGCTGCCCCGTGTTTGTTTGCAGCATTAATTCAACAGGTGGTCAGTTCTTATTGCACCTTTAAAGAACGTCCTCGTAAACATTATGTGTTTATTATTTGAGTATTAAAGGTAAAAGTAATCAGTTACTCTGTGTCCTGTCCCTTTACACTGAACTTGTGTCACAGACTTAGAGCGGCTCCTCACTACATCATGTTTCTGCTAAAACAGTGAAACGATCGAGTTGTCTGATGTTTTAATCTTCATGATAAACATTAAGAGACAAATTCCTATAAAATGAAGAGTGACATGAATCATATTTATTGGTTCAGTGTTGTGAACAGACCTCACTCATGTTTTAAAACACTTTCACACAGGTAATAAAACATCATGTAAATAATATGAAAACACTGAGAATTTAAACTTTTTCTATTTTAAAAAAATAAATGTGACTTTTGTGTCAAAGTGAAACTTCAGAAACATTCTGACACTTTGTCTTCTTCTCTCTGATCTCTGACACTTTGTCTTCTTCTCTCTGATCTCTGACACTTTGTCTTCTTCTCTCTGATCTCTGACACTTTGTCTTCTTCTCTCTGATCTCTGACACTTTGTCTTCTTCTCTCTGATCTCTGTCACTTTGTCTTCTTCTCTCTGATCTCTGACACTTTGTCTTCTTCTCTCTGATCTCTGACACTTTGTCTTCTTCTCTCTGATCTCTGACACTTTGTCTTCTTCTCTCTGATCTCTGACACTTTGTCTTCTTCTCTCTGATCTCTGTCACTTTGTCTTCTTCTCTCTGATCTCTGACACTTTGTCTTCTTCTCTCTGATCTCTGACACTTTGTCTTCTTCTCTCTGATCTCTGTCACTTTGTCTTCTTCTCTCTGATCTCTGACACTTTGTCTTCTTCTCTCTGATCTCTGTCACTTTGTCTTCTTCTCTCTGATCTCTGTCACTTTGTCTTCTTCTCTCTGATCTCTGTCACTTTGTCTTCTTCTCTCTGATCTCTGACACTTTGTCTTCTTCTCTCTGATCTCTGACACTTTGTCTTCTTCTCTCTGATCTCTGACACTTTGTCTTCTTCTCTCTGATCTCTGTCACTTTGTCTTCTTCTCTCTGATCTCTGTCACTTTGTCTTCTTCTCTGATTTCTGTCACTTTCCTCTCTTGTTGTTCTGAACTTCTTCAGCTGTGACCTCATGAATATTCATGAGATGAAGTTTTCTGAGCCAATCATCGCTCAGAGGCAGGACGCTGCGTCAAGCTGCATACAGAGCCATGCAGGAAGTGAACTGGTTCACCTTCACAATAAGAGTGTTACACATAACGTCAAACAGTTGAGTTATTTCCCTGCAGGCTGTTTCCACATGAACGACAGATTCATGTCAAACATTTATTTTAGAGCTGATGAACCGTGAAAGAAAATAGCAACTAGTTCAATAATCTGCTGAACTTCGCTTCTCGTGTGATGTCACTGAAATATCTTTGTGTTTCGGACCAAACGAGTCATCTGAAGACATTTCTGTAGGTTTGGTGAAACTGCGGTGGGCGTTTTGTTTTTGACATTTCACAGAAACACAATCGATCCAAAAACTAATCAGCAGATTTACTGACAATGAAAAGAAGCATTATTTTCAGCCTCATTAAAGATCACATTCTGAGACAGTCGGTGTTGATTTAAGTGTTTTGTGAGTAGATAAATCTAATCAGATGCACAGCGGACACAGAGAACCATCCTGACATCAGACTGAACAGAGTTCCCTGCTGAACGTGAACATCTGGTGACAGTTTGTTCCCACAGCAGCTAAAATAAACTCAGCTGCTCTGTAATTGTTGTTTACTGTACAAACGAGTGAACTGCCTCCACTTCAGCACTTCTGTTTGAGCTGAGAGCAGCAGGACTTCAGCAGGTCCAGAACAAAGAGAGAAGAGGAAGGTCTTTAGTTCCCTGCGACAGAAACCGACTGTAAACTGAAAAACAAATGTCATGTATGTTTCCTCATGAGGGAAACAGGACGAGCCTCGGTGCTGCTCTGTGTCGGGTCGGGTCACCAATCACACGTGATGTTTGTCAGTTTGTCATCAAACTAATGAAACATCAGACTGAAAATCAAAGCCGACAGCTCACAGAACCGAACCAGAACCAGCTCTCCTCTCACAGAACTGCAGTTGTCAGTATGAGCAGATTCATTGTGACGTTCATCTTGTTCAGAACCTTTTCTGACCCAGTTGGCTCCATGTTGGTTCTGGTGACGATGTAGTTCACTGAGCTTTAACACAAAACTACATGAGGTTTGACTTTAATGACGACAAACTGACAAACATCTTGTGTGAGATTCACGACACAACTGCACAACTTCTTTCTGAGATAAGGTCCCGTAATAATACAATAATACATTTTTATAGAAGACAAAATAAATCAATGTATAAGCTTTATTACATAAGATAATGATAATGTATGTTTGTATGTATATTAGTTTAGATTAATGGAGAGGAAGGGGAACAGATAAATTCAAACTTCCTCCCAATTTTCAACGTTTGATAAAGAGATGGGGAACTTTTACTTTGAAGGCTTCTACCGGAAGTGCTAGCAGTTAGCTTGTGTAGCTTGTTAGCTGCAGCCTCCAGCCTGTTGATCAGAGGCGGCAGCGGCGGGTCGGTCTCAGTCCGGCTCGGAACAGAGAAGTAAGTGAGCTCAGTCCGTCTCTGGGGGAAGTTGTGGGTCTGACCGCTCGGAACCGACGCGACGGGTCACTGTTCGTCATCTGAGGCGGGAAGAGAAGCGATGTGTTCCGGCTGAGAGCTGAAGATGATGAGGAGGAGCTGCGGAGGACTGATCGACTCCTGTCAGGACGACTCGTTCATCAGCAGAGCAGCAGGACAGAGAGGTGACACACACACACACACACACACACACACACACACACACACACACACACACACACACACACACACAATGTCTAAAATCAACTGGACCTTTGTTCTGTTGAGTTGTTACATTATCTCGCTGACTTTTAATCCCAAAAGTTACAAAGTAATCTCTGAGCTCTCCTCCCGTCGGTATACGGTTCAGATCAGATCAGAGTCTGATGTGACTCCGGGTGTTTGTTCCTCCAGACGGTCCGGTTCTGCCCCGAAGCTCTGATGTCTCATTCAGGTTAAAAATGGTTCCTTGTTGTTAGTTGATCAGTTCTGTATAATTTAAAAGACTAAACGAGAAACGTCTCAGCCGCCGCGTCTCGATTCATTGATCTAAACAAGTTTTAATTTTCTGTCACTGAAATCAAAAGCAGGTTCTGGATTCTTCACGTGTTTTTTCCCTCCAACCCGCCTGGCGTCTGCACGTCTGAAGAAAAACAGACAGAAAACAGAAACAAGCCCTCAAAGGCAACACAGCTAGCTTAACATTAGCCTGTTAGCCTGCACCTCTAGACACTTATTCTGGAGGAAACGGACACGTTGACCAGTCGAACAGGCAGAAATCCAACAGAAGCAGAATTACAGGACGGGTCCACCACATGAGAGGAAACGGACCCGGGAGTGACGGACAGCTCGGAGTTACAGGACAAACACACATTTTAAATGCTGCCACCAGTGTTTCACTGTGATCTTCACTGTGATGCTCAAATGAAACCACTTCCTGTGATGATGTGAATATCTTCAGTTCGGGGAAAGCGCAGGAAGCGATTTACAGAAGTAGGTGCGGGCTAAAGAAGTGTTGTGACTCTGACAGCTGACGGTGTTCAGAGATAAGGACGCTGTGTGAGGGGAATCCAGGGGAACTTCCCTTTACAACCAGTTTACATGAAGCTTTCACTGCAGACTGAGTCACAGGCTTTTACCAGAACAGGATTCATAATGAGAAACAATAAACCTTTAAACTAACACTTTTATATTATTCGGTCACTGTGTTTTTTGTTCAAAGCTCTTTTAAAAAGTTTTAACGCGTCACATGTTGAAGTTTTGCCACGAACGAGGAGGATGTTGCTCCCACACATCAGATCAGTTCTGTGAAATCTGAAAGATTAAATTAAATTAGCAGCGTCTCGGCTGATGTTGCTGCCGCCGTCAGAAGTGACTGAACATGATGATCAAACGTCTGATCTTTGAAATATTCTGTCAGCTGAGTGGATCTTTATCGATATCTGTGAAATCATAGCTGATGAATAGAACCGATGATATGAAGCTTAAATGCTTAACTTCATGTTGTGGTCGTACTCATGATGGACGAACATGTCGTCGCCGGTGTGGACGTTTTTTTATACAGTTTCAGAGCTGTGGAATATGAAACTACACGTCAGCTTATGAACTTCTCTTTAACATGTGCAAATGTGAAATTATCTGTTTATCAGCTGAAAAAATCCATATCTTGCATCCACGTTGTCTCTGAACAGAGATGAGAAAGAAAGGAGATGTCTCACTCCGGGCAAAATTATGTGTCTAATTCAGAATGTTATTGATGAAGATTTTTAAAAACATCTTCTGGATGTCGTCTGATGATCTGCTGCTTTCTACTGTTCCCTGGTTTCAGCTGTAAAAGACAGAAACGAAGAGGACAGTCGTCATGATTTTGATTCTAAAACTGGATGTAAATTACTCTCCAGCTTCAATCATGTAACTCATAAGCGGCGTTAGTGACAGCCCGCCGCGAAGACGATCAGCTGACTGGTACCAGATGCAACTGTTGGTTTATTTTCTTTGTCGGAGATCCTTTATTGATTAGTTTGTGAGGAGGGTTCACTCTGGACAGATGTGACAAACTGAACTTGTTGTTCATTGTTGAATCTCTGGAAGCTGCTGTGTTGTTTTAGTTTTGGTGAATATTTTCTGACCTCCAGGAGAAAGTCAAGCCGAGGTTGTAAAATCTTTGTAACATGTAAGCGACAGTTGTCGGGACGTTGAACCAAAGATCTGTTGACTTTTACTAATCCACATGTGATCGTCTAACGGTGGCAGAGCTGTGAGTGCTGATCACAAATGTTCAAACCGAACGATGACCTTTGAAATTAAAAATCACATTGAATCGTGGGTTTGAAGAATCATGTCAACATTACATCAGCTCATTTCTCTCTGCGTCTGTGTCTGACTCAGTCCATAATTGCATTAGTCTCTCTGAGTACTTCCTCATGACAGGGGGCTTCTGTTTTAGGATTAGCACTCATGCTAACACAGAACTAAGCTCATGAAGCTGCAGCACAGCGCTCAGTCCGCCTCTCCATCACTGCAGATCAGTGTGTTTCTCATCATTTCAGGGGAAAGTTGTGTTTGTCTCTTTGTGTTCATCTTGTCGTGAAGCGAACGCTGCGACTGAAGGTCTCGGTTTGGTTTGTCTGCGGACCGACAGCAGCAGGATTACAGCAGCTTAACGTGGCTCAGAGAATTACGTGCTTCTGTAGCCTTTACGTTAAATTAAATTAAGTTAAATTAAATACACTCAATGAGGGTTAAATGAGAATATTGAACTCTCATGGCTTTACATTGAAACTAGGCTAACAGCTGTTAGCTTAGCTTAGCAGAAAGACTGGAAACGGAGGGAAACGGCTAGCCTGGCTCCGTCCAAAGGCAACACATTCCACCCCTGGAGTTTCTGGGGTTGCCTAGCAACAGTGATAGGTAGGGCTCAGGTGAGGGTAAGGTGTAATGCCTACTAAAACAATATATTGATTTTTAATTTTTTACAGGTGAACCAACATGTTCATCAGTGAGCTTTAGAGCTGTTCTCTTTGGACGGAGCCAGACCAGCTGTTTCCAGTCTTTATGCTAAGCTAAGCTAACCGGCTGCTGCCAGCGGCTCCATGTTTAACACACAGACCTGAGAGTGGAATCAGTCTGAAGCATTTCTGTCTCGAGACTCTCAAACTTTTAAACTGGCTGTGTTCAATCCAAACGTGTTCTGTGTTTGAAGTTTGGCAAAACTGCAGACGTGATGATGTCACGTGTGTTTCGACATGACATCATCATGTAAGATGGAAGCTCAGAGTGAAGCAGAGGCGAACTGAACGGATCACAAGATATCTGCTGGACTGAGCTCAGCATGACAGGATGTGACAGCGGAGGAGGATCTGACGGAGGGCGCGGCGAGGGTGGCGGCGGGGGTGACCTTTTTTTTGATGGCTGGTTTTGGTGTGTACCAGATGGGTCGTCATGGTGACAGTTACATACATGATGACGCCTGACGCCCACGTTTACAGAGCAGAAGGTGAGATCGTCGTTTTTCTTCCCTGAGTGAATCATCTTCTCAAACGTAGACGCTCTTTGTGTCGCTGCAAGGAGGTGCTGAGAAACGGCCAACTTACACTGAGCGTGATCAATGGTGTGTGTGTGTGTGTGTGTGTGTGTGTGTGTGTGTGTGTGTGTGTGTGTGTGTGTGTGTGTGTGTGAGTCGATGCCACCAGATCCTGTGAACGCTACATGTGGTGAACTGTGCACACACGGTCCTGTTCCCACACACAACCTGACGTCCCTGGCATGGTCTGAACACACACACACACACACACACACACACACACACACACACACACACACACACACACACACACACACACCCTCCCACTCTCCTCCGCCTGGGTGACGAGCTGTTAACCTCCCCACCTCTCTCAGATGGTTCTGATTGGTGTTCTGATTGTTCCTTTATGGATCTTAAACATTGACCCGCTGATGAAAACTTTCATTGACGATTCATTCACTTCAAACGCTCCCCGCTCTGCTCTGTTCCCGCCTGCAGAACGACGAGTTCAGCCAATCACAAAACAGGCTCACCTGCTGAGTATACCTCACAGCAGCTGCTTCCACCCTCAGGTCTGCACCTCAGACCCGCCGAGCTGTCCGAGCTGTGCCGGAGTCCACAGAACAGTTCTGCAGCTTCACAGTAAAACAGCTGAAGCAGCTGGAGACTTGATTTAAACATCAGATGTCTCCGTACAGCTCGTCCCAAACCGATTTGAAAAGACGTTTTTACAAGCCAAAATCTTCACTGTAGCTGCTTCGCTAAAAGCGTTAGCACACACCCCGTCTGAAGTGGAAACGATTTGACAGCATGACGACACCAGAGCGAAGGATCCACATCGCTGTGTTCACCGTCCCGCCGGTTGTGGAAACGTTAAAAAGAACTTATGCAGATGTAATCTTTTTTTTTTTTTGGCCTTTGGCTTTATTGACAGTCCAGCTGAAGACATGACAGGAAACAGGATGAGAGAGAGGGACTCGCAGCAGAGGTCCTCAGGTCGGGACTCGAACCTGCAGCGAGGACAAAGCTTCTGTACATGAGACGCTGCTCTGCCAGCTGAGCTAAACGGCGCCCTGTCAGAGTTAATCTTCTACTGTGAAAGCCTCTTTTCAGCCTGCATGGTACCAGGTGAAGCTCCGTCTTCACTGTGTCTCAGCTGCTGGACAATCTGAAGCCATGAAGTTCTTGACCCGGTCGCTGAAGTCGTCATCGTGGTGTTTGTCAGACAGTTGTGGATGTTATGAGACCAAACTGAGTTTGACCCGACGACAGCTGAGACAAACGACCTCACTGGTCACATGAAGTCCGTCCAAATGTTTTGTCCCTGCAGGACCGGCGACCCAGCGAGCATGTGAAGGAAACAAGGCCAGTGGTCTTCAGCGTTGGGAAACACTGACCGACATTTTATTGACCAAACAACAAATCGATCAATCTAGAAATGAATCGACAGGTTAATCAACTATGAAACCAGTCGATGGTTGCAGCCCTGGTCTCTTCTTTAAACTGTGAAACCGGATGGAGATCATGAATCACTTGATTTGATCGCTTTGTTAAGTTTTGAGTCTGTAGTTCATTATTTTTTTCATTTTTAAAGCCAAACATAATCATTCAGACACACTTTGCTTCAGACAGTTGTACAGATTCAGTCAGCGACAGCAGTGATTCATTATAGATTCGTTGGTGAAGATTTGCTCGTTAAAACACCTTTAAAGCTGATGCAGACCTCAGGAAGAAAACCCAGTGATGGACTGAAGGAACTTAAAGAAACGTTTAAATAAAACTTCACTGCCTTCTCCTTCTCGTCTGTCACATCTGAAGATGGTCAGAAGTGTAGAATATGAACTCTGCCTTCAGGACCAGATGAGCTCAGGCCTCCACGTCCTCAAAGCTTCTTCACTCTTATTCATCTGCTTCTCTTCTCCTGATGCTGCTCCTGCAGACACGGACCGGTTAGATTCTGCTCGTCGTTCCTCCTCTCCACTTGCCAACTGAGAGAGAAATCTGTATTTATTGACCTCCTCTGGCTTTGGCAGGCCGCAGACGCACAAACAATAGTGTGTTTGTGTTGACTGTCAGCACGAGGCCTCCCATTGGCTGTGATCAGAGGAGACGGCACAGCGAGAGCCTGTGGGACACACACACTGGGCTGTGAGATCCCATCAGCCACCTGGGCGTCCTGGACGGAGACGCGGCCGGGAACGGCAGCGGCTCTGAGGTCGACCTCTTCGCGGCTTCGGGATGAGAGCGAGGAGAAATGGAAGCTTCAGATCAGATCGGAGCTGCGAGACGCTCGTCAAACCGCTGAACTTCACTTCTGCAGCAGCACAACTCTTCTTCTGTGTCTGCTGCTGTTGGTGGTTAAATATCTAATATGAGAAGGATTGTTGTGTATCCAACGACGTCGAACCAGAGAAATGTACTCAAAGTCTCGGTGCGGTTCAGGTTGAGTACTTCTTTATTGTTCTGCAGGAAGTTACAAACTCTAAACTCTTATTAAAACATCAGAACACTGATTTGACTTCCTGGGAGTCGTTGGTCTGCGTTGGTCTGCGGTTCACGTGCAGCTCCTCTCTGCTGGGTCGGACGCGGGAGGCGTCTCCTGCGCTGCAGCTGTCAAACTGTTTGTTTCTGTAGATGCTTGAGTCTGGTTTGATCTGCGAGGTTTGTGGCCCAGCCTCCAGAGAAGGTGTGGAAGTTTCCCTCATAACAAAACGTTTCCTCGTCTCTGAAGGATTTAACGTCGGTACAAAATGGTGAGAACAAGTTAGACAGTGAGCGAGCGGACTGAAAGCAGAACCAAACTCGTCTAAAGGACGATATTTCCTTTCACTTCAACGTACAATTAGTGTTGAGTCATTCGCTCTCCTGCCATTAAAACGTCTCCATCGCTCTGTAATCATGACCAACTCCAGCTTTTTACTCAACGAGGGTTTATTTCCTTGTTGTTGTGCAGTGCACACACACGTACACTCAGCACAAACACTGTGTGACTGAAACAGACGCTGACTAAATTAAAGTTGTGGCTGTGTCAGTTTCAGAGAAAAGAAAAGAGACGATATATCACAGACAGTAAACTGACTCCGATTCAAAGAAACTCAAATGTGCATGTACAGAAATACATGAGAGCTGGTGTGGTGGCAGCGGAGCGCGAAGCTGTCGCCCTGCACAGAATCAGATCTGAGAGCGCTGCCTGGCTGTCTGTGGTTTCTGGAAAGCGAGGCAGAGTGAGACCTCTGTGCTGTAAACAAACAGGCTGATCTCGGGTCAGCGCCGTTCCACAGGAAGCTGCGGTCCGAAGAAAGCCGGCGTTGCAGTGTTTCTAAATGAATCGACGCTGCTGACAACAGGAAGTAAAACCTGCACAGAGCTGCTGACAGCAGGCCTCCACCTGTCTGAGAGCAGCTCGGCGTCACGTTTAATCTCTTCCTCCAGCTTCCTTCAGTAGAAAACTATATCTAAAGACCCGTCTGATGGGTCTCTACAGAGCCGTTAACATAAAGTCTTAGTTGAACATATTATTCCCTCAGTTTTCCTGTGATAACGATTTGTTATCTTGAGATAACGAGATAAATTCATCCGTCAGCACAAGTAGACGATGTTCAGCGCGCAGACACGGCGTCTCGACAAGCGTAGCATCTGATTTAATCTGAAGATGAGAGCAGTGTGTACGTAACGGTCCACTCCTCTGAATCTTATGAAGTCACGGTCTTGTTGATTTTTGAGCCGTCATGGCGGCTGACCCGACCTGTGATCCAAAGACAGACACAGAATCACCTTTTCTTACTGACCTGGCTCGTTATCTCGTGATGACGACGTCAACAGTTTGTTTTCTCGAGAAAACAGTTTCTAAAATTCAAACTACAAATGTAAATATTTACTATCTTAATGAGGTAATAACACAAACTAATATTTAAAGGTTCATTACAGTAAAGTCATTTTCTGCAGTCTGTTCTGCTGGTTCTGATTCTTGTCCTGATCCACATTCATCATGATTATTAATCAAAGCCTCCGTTTGTTCATGTTTTGTTTCAACACTGAAGCTGCTGATGCTTTTAATTTAACATCTGTGTCCTCTCTCCTCAGCAACCAGGGTGCATCATGGGATCTTTCCGGCGTCCCAGGCCCCGGTTTATGAGTTCTCCGGTTCTGTCGGACCTGGCCCGGTTCCATGCCAGCTCACCTGCGCTACAGATCTCCAACACCAGAGTGTGGAACAGGTCAGAGAAACAGAACGCTGTGCAACACGTTCCCACCGGAACCTGGATCAGAACCCAGACCCACCTCACAGAGGGATCAGTCTCACGTCGACTGTCTGACTCCACAGAGTCCAGATTTTATCCTCGTGTTTAGGACACAACTCTGTGTGTGTGTGTGTGTGTGTGTGTGTGTGTGTGTGTGTTATGGGTCCAAACATCACCTTAAACCAGAGAGAAAAGTGCTGCCTCGTGTTGTTCCAGAGAGAAGAACTGGTTCTGTTGAAGGTCAGCAGTCATCAGGTCGGATCAGATGATCCAATCGGACGGTTTCCTGTTGGGTCGAAGTTACAGGAAGTGTGAGACTATAATTACAACGATTAGGAGACGAGTCGCAGCCGTGAGATATACAATCCCTCCGGTGTGTTCTGGGTCTCCTCCTGAACCACCTCAGCGAACAGGAAGCACCATCAGCTCCTCGATTCATCCGACCAGAATAACAACGACTCACATATATATCCTCGAGATAATCATCAAAATGCTCTAAAACTCTAAAACATAGTAGACTCACTCGAACCGTGAGTCGCTGGCTGTTTGCTCCAGCGTTCGTACGCTGAGAGAAAAAAACGCTGCACGTGCATTTTGTCCTTATGACATCATTATGTTGACAGGCGTCGCTGTGTGATGGACTCTGGTCCTCTGTGGTTTACTATCCGTTTGTTTTTTATTTGACATCGGGACGTCAGAGCGAGGAGGACGTGCCTGATGACATCATCCATAGGAGACAAAGATACAGTGAATACTATCGCAGAGGCCACGAGAAGGATGAAGAGCCACGGCGATGTCACCAGAGCTTTTCTGAGAGGACGAAGGGTTTTCAACTGGGTGGAGCGCTCTGAAACAGAGACGCTGGGCGCTGCACCTTTTCTCTGGGCGTCCGCAGACATTCGCTTTTCATTGAACAAACTGAAATTGAAAGAAAGAAGCTAATGCTACGTGGACACAGAGCCTACGATCACATCTTCTGAAGGCGTCCACATCCTTCTGGCCCTCGAGCCTGTGCAGCTCGCTCTCTGTGTGTCGAGGTGTTTTCAGCTCAGGCAGCAGAAAGTTGCAGCTCCTCTGAGTCTTCGGCCTGTTTCCTGCCCTCCACAGCGTCGGGCAGGATGTTTAGTGGGAAGTGGAGGTGGCAGCCGGGCCACGTCCTGTCAACCAGCTGAGTCACATGTGACGACCATCGCACACTGAGCCGACACTCAGCACACAAACCGTCAGAGAAACAACTTCCCAGCTCAGATCGTCTACTGAGTCAGTTTTCTAATGAGCAGGAGAACCTTTCCACACAGGCGGTGGTGGAATAAAACCGAGTACATTCACTCAAGAACTGTGTTTAAATTTAAGATACTTGAGTCTTTGACTCCACAACACTGACATAT
>CM077793.1:32701756-32824256 GCA_039737535.1 Lagodon rhomboides | reverse complement strand
CTAAACGGAGCTCTGAAGCTGATTTTAAAACTGAACCTTCAACGCAGTCTTCAGATATTTCGCCCCATTTTTCTGGAATAATAAACTGAAACTTGAGGCGGGCGATTCAAAAATGTGTACGACAAGAATATTTAAGAATTCAGAATGCATCTGTTTATCTTAAACTATTTATTCGCTTGCCTTTGCTTTTTGTTTTCAGCCGTGTCTGTTGGTTTGATGGTTTGTCAGCAGCTTTAGTATGAATCTGTTTCATGATCGTGATTGTATTAATGCACATGAAGAATTAAATATCTAAAAATGTAATAATATGAAACTAACTGCAAACTGTGCTAAACTACACATGGAGTCCGACAGCAGCTCAGCAGATGTGTTGGTTGACTTTAATGATGAATATGATGGTGTGTGTGTGTGTGTGTGTGTGTGTGTGTGTGTGTGTGTGTGTGTGTGTGTGTGTGTGTTTCAGAACCAGCTGCTGACTCGAGGTCTGTCTGAAGTCCTGGATCAGGTCGTCGTCCACTCCGGTGAGCAAACGTGACCTTAACGGTTCAGAATTCAGATTAAATGTAAAAAATAAGACAACAGATTCAAAAGCTTCACGTCTTTTCTATTTCCTCGTTGATGTGATTGTAGATGATGTCCAGTATCTAAACTAAACTAAACTAAACTAAACTAAACTAAACTAAACTAAACAGAGAACAGTCTTCTGCTCTCCTGGAAGTTAAGAACGTTCCAAGACTCCAGATCAATCCGCTGTGATGTCATCAGGGGCAGCCAGCCAATCCCAGTCGATTAGACGGAGACCACAGCTAACACAAAATTACACACAATAATACACACAATACACAGATATGTAATCAAATACTGCCGCGCTCGTCACAACTCTAATGTGTTTTTGAAATCACTCAGCATCGTGTGTTTAGTTTGTTCAGAGAAAAGCCCACAGACGAGTTTTTATGTTGGAGGAAACTGTGGCTGCAACATCACAGTGTTTGTTTTCAGGTGATTATCGTCCCGTAGCTGGTCGACAAAACCGACATTTAACATTTTTTAAAAAATCAAACAAGTTAGTTCATCATTCTTTTGACATGTTGAATATATAAGAAAAAATCTTAGTTATGATGTTTTCTTAGAATAAAGACGAGATTCTTGTAAAGAGAAAAGTTTTTCACAAAGCGTCTGAGTGCGATCAAGAGCTGTCAGGAGGAGAGACGAGGACTTTAAAGAGCCTCAGGAGAGCGAGTAAATGAAACACTACAGTTTGGATCCTGCATCGAAAGGTTTCCCCTCGTATAATAAAACACTGCTTATATCAGATAGATTGAGCAGAAACCACCTGCAGGGTTCATACATGTAAGTGAATAATGGAAAAGAATGTTTTGCCAGGATAAAACTTATTTGTTCCTTAAGTTATTTTTTATCTGCAAAAAAATTATCATTCATGAAAATGAGACAAAAAGACAGATGAAAGAGAAAATTAACGTAGAAATATAATCCTGGATAAATGTTATTTTTCTACAGAGCCCTCTGAGAGTCGTGGCCAGAACTCTTTGGGAACACTCGGTTCTGTCGAACACCTTTTTCCTTCTGAGCCGCGTCGTTATGGGTCGAACACAACGACCTCACCAGCTTCTCTCCGGGCGCCGCAGGTCACCGGGGCAGAGGCCGGAGAGGTCGATGTGTTCGATCCACAGTCGCCATCATTTCTCACCTGACAACATTTTCCCCCGTTTTACAGATTAGAACAAAATAAGGAACAAAGAACGATTTATCCTGGAATCCACCTGGAAGTTTGTCTCTCACCTCTCAGGCTTCCGTAGTCACCTCATTCTTTGACCCGTTGAAAATAACTCTCAGATGCAGATAATAATAATAATAATAATAATAATGTGTTTTTTTATGTTTTTGTTTACTTCGGGTTCTGTCTGTATTCCTGACATCACATGATGACTTTATGTTGAATCAGTCGTTGCTCAGTTTGTCTCTGTTGTGGTGTGTTGTGTTGTGTTGTGTTGTGTTTCTATTTAAAGCCCAGAAATCAAAAAGCTTCGGTCTCACCTGATCACACAGCACACAGCGGAACAACACAGACATTAAGTCGAGCTTTAACGAGTTCATTTCCTCCGCGGTGCATCGGGGATATTGGACTTGCTCCCGTGGTGTTTGTGCTGTGTTTCCATGGTAACCAGCTGTCGTGTCCCGTAGGTGACGAGCAGCTCGCCGTCCTCGCCGACATGTGGGACAGATTCTTCACAGAGATCCTCCCCACCCTGCAGGCCATCTTTTACCCCGTCCAGGTACACACACACTGTGTTAATACAATGCTTCATTCATGCTCAGTCACAGAGACGCATCCGCTCATCAGAGGGATCAACTTTTTCACATCATGTGTTTAAAATGAAGCGATATCTTTAATAAGAACAGATCTATAATCACAGTTTCAACAAAAGGCTGCTTAGATATTAAAATGATCACAAATTAGCATGTTAGCACTTAGCACAAAGCACCACAGCCTCACAGAGTCCATTCAGTTTTGCCATCTGTTCTGAGTGATCCGATCACAAGTGGACAGCTGTAAGCCCGTCGATTCACACCCGGCATTAAATACGTCTCAGCGTGCACCTGAGTGACCTCCAGTGATCCGAGTCCCCACTTTACCTGTAAACATTCACCTACATCACTGGAACACTGCATATGTTTTTTACATAAAGAAAGAAAACAAAAGTGTTTGCTGAATTCACAAGAAGGTCCAAATACTGCAGAATGAGTCAGAGACAGAGTTTCACAGAGTTTCTAAAGTGTCTCCAACTCAACAACTCACTAAACTGACACATTTGTTAAGGGAGTCTGGGGACTTTCTCCACGGGGACAAAGAAGGAGCCTATATTGTTCCTGTTTAGTGTCTTTGTAACATGTGACATGTTTAGATCAATAACATGTTTCTTCTTTCATAAATGGAGTGTAAATGGTGACATCAGTGTAAACAGTGTGTTCAAACAGCTGATCAGTGTTGGCAGGTGAGACTTTAGCACTTTAGACACAGAAGCAGACAGGCTGGTACAGACATGCTGCCACAAACTGACACTTTGTACAAGGAGACAAATAACTTCAGCTTCTGATTTAATGCTGAATTTACAACAAGGACACAACCAGTTAGAATCTGTCAGAGACACAGTTTCACTACGTTAGAAAGTTTGTTTTAACTCAACAACTCTTAAAATCACCACATTTGTTAAGGGAGTCTGGTGATGTTGTGCTGACTGGTCCTTCTGTGTGGCCAACACCTCTGAGAGATGTCCAGCTGTGATCAGATCACTCAGTACAGATCCTGATACAGGTCTGACCAGAGCTGCTCGTATGGATCAGGACGTATTGATAACTTTGTTGTGTGTGTGTGTGTGTGTGTGTGTGTGTGTGTGTGTGTGTGTTCAGGGGCAGGAGCTGACGGTGAGGCAGATGGCTCTGTTGGCCTTCAGAGACCTGGTGCTGCTGAAGCTCCACCTGGAGGAGACTCTGGGTGCTGCAGCCTCCGTCCCTGCGCCTGTCACACAGATGCTGCTGGTGCTGCAGGTAAACACTCCCACATGTTCGTGCTCCTCTTAGATAAGTTTTCGTCTTTATTTCCGTCAGTAATGAAAATACCGTGAAGCTGAACGTGGCAGCGTCACTACAGGTCCATAAGCAGTAAGACGGGTCGGACTCTGATGATATAAACCATTTTAATTGGAGATCAAAGTTAAATGTTGTCAATAAAATAACACAAAACACAACTGCAGTGGATGCAGAAGGTCAAGGTTGAAGCAGGAAATGAGTCTGTCAGCTGTGATGGATGTTTGAAACAGATGCTTTGGATTTAAATTCAAGCTGAGTCGAGCTGGACTCCTGAGTTTAAGGTCCAATTGTAAGAACTCCAACTCCTCAAATACTCAAGGTGTCGGTATTTGATGAGTTTGGAATGAGACTCTGAGTAAGAAGTTGGCTGAAGGTGTGAGACTCTCACTGTTCGTTGGCAAGAAACAACAACAACACACTCGTTAAGACCTCATCAGCTGAACCTTTTGGTCACGTTGTCACGTACGGAGGGACACCTGAACTGCAACTGCAACCTTTTATTCACCTCTGTCTAAAGAAACAAGACTCAAAAAGTACTTCAGAATAAGAGATGAACTGCTCTGAGTACATCTTCTCTCTCTCTCTCAGGGAATCCACGAGTCAGCTGGTCCCAGTCTGGAGTATCACCAGTTGGAGCGCCTGGTGGAGATCGTCGTGTCTCCGTATCTCAGCAACGTTCTGCACAACAGACACCAGCTGCTGTTAGGTCAGTGCGGCGGGAGCGTTAAGAAATCACTCACACTGACAGTTAACACGTTTCATAAAGTAAACGCTGATTGCTCAGCGTGTGTGATGGAGATGCAGTGAGATGACACACCTCCCTGTAAACGTCAGCCTGTCTCAGAGGTCGGAGGTCGGAGGTCAGAGGTCGTGGCTCTGTAGTAATATGCTGTTTGAATCCTCTCGGCAGGGAGGTGAGCTGATTCCTGTGCTGCTGCTGGATTTACTCCTGCAGCTCCAAGGTGAAGGAACTCAGACTGAAACTCACCTGCTGAGCTGAGGGTGACCGGGGCCTCGGTTACAAACACAAAACACAGTCTGCACATGAATCTAAAAACTACCTCTGACCTGCTCTGTGACAGGAGCTGATTTGCAAAAGGAAGTGAAAGACATCCTTTAAACAAATAAATCCACATCTGTTTAACATACAGCTTCCTGGAGTGCACACACACACACACACACACACACACACACACACACACACACACACACAATAAGTCCTCAAAAATGCTCTGTAATTATTGATCAATACCTTCATGTCATGTGATTAATCCTGATAAACGATATGGTAACAATGGGACAGGTTTAGTTTAGACCGATGTCATTTTCGATGCCTCAGCCGGACAGATTCCTGTTTATAGTTTCATAGATCTGTCTATGAAATTATATTAAATTATATTATATAAATTATATTATAAATAGTTGCTGAATAATTTTCCATCTGTCAGATAATCGTGTTGTTGCAGGATCAGGAGTTTATCTGAACCAGCACCAGGAGAAGCCTGAAAGAAACTTTAAGACACTAAATTATCTTTGTAAAAGATTCCTGTAAATGTTTTTAGTCTTTTAAAAGAACTGGAATAAAATTTGGGGAATAAAGAGCAAGTTATTCTGACAATAAACACCTGACATTTAATTATAAGAAAGTAAAGTCAGAAGCAGGTGACAGCAGTCAAATCTTGTAAATAAAGTTAATACACCTCCGTATCACCTTTAGCAGTGTGGCTAACAGATGCTAACATAAATACAAACTCAAGCCTGTGTGTGTGTGTGTGTGTGTGTGTGTGTGCTCAGGGGAATGTGTAATTCCTTCGAGCAGGTTTCACAAACAAACTCAAACCTGCCGTGAACTCAGCACGGCTCTGAAGGCTGATCAGATTATCGTCCTAATCCCTGCTGTGGATGGAAACAGGAAGGTTTTCACTGCAGGAGGCCACTCAACAGTACTGAACTGTGACATAATACGAATATATGAACATTTCACACAGGAGCTAATCCTGAGAAAAACCTGCAGGAACACACACACATCATAAACTCCTTCAGTAGAAAATAAAAAGTGTTATTAGGATTATTTTGTTGTTGTCATTCTTGTAACTTCAGAAAATTAGTTTTCTCCTGAATGTTACCTACAATAAAGGAACAGTACACCACGAAATGTAAACTCAGTCGTCCTCCTGATGATATAAAGTCCTCCTCTCCTCCTCCTGATGATATAAAGTCCTCCTCTCCTCCTGATGATATAAAGTCCTCCTCTCCTCCTCCTGATGATATAAAGTCCTCCTCTCCTCCTCCTGATGATATAAAGTCCTCCTCTCCTCCTCCTGATGATATAAAGTCCTCCTCTCCTCCTGATGATATAAAGTCCTCCTCTCCTCCTCCTGATGATATAAAGTCCTCCTCTCCTCCTCCTGATGATATAAAGTCCTCCTCCTCCTCCTGATGATATAAAGTCCTCCTCTCCTCCTGATGATATAAAGTCCTCCTCTCCTCCTCCTCCTGATGATATAAAGTCCTCCTCTCCTCCTCCCGATGATATAAAGTCCTCCTCTCCTCCTCCCGATGATATAAAGTCCTCCTCTCCTCCTCCTGATGATATAAAGTCCTCCTCTCCTCCTCCCGATGATATAAAGTCCTCCTCTCCTCCTCCCGATGATATAAAGTCCTCCTCTCCTCCTCCCGATGATATAAAGTCCTCCTCTCCTCCTCCCGATGATATAAAGTCCTCCTCTCCTCCTCCCGATGATATAAAGTCCTCCTCTCCTCCTCCTGATGATATAAAGTCCTCCTCTCCTCCTCCTGATGATATAAAGTCCTCCTCTCCTCCTCCTGATGATATAAAGTCCTCCTCTCCTCCTCCCGATGATATAAAGTCCTCCTCTCCTCCTCCTGATGATATAAAGTCCTCCTCTCCTCCTGATGATATAAAGTCCTCCTCTCCTCCCTGATGATATAAAGTCCTCCTCTCCTCCCGATGATATAAAGTCCTCTCCTCCTCCTGATGATATAAAGTCCTCCTCTCCTCCTCCTGATGACATAAAGTCCTCCTCTCCTCCTCCTGATGATGATACAAAGTCCTCCTCTCCTCCTCCTGATGATATAAAGTCCTCCTCTCCTCCTCCTGATGATGATACAAAGTCCTCCTCTCCTCCTCCTGATGATATAAAGTCCTCCTCTCCTCCCGATGATATAAAGTCCTCTCCTCCTCCTGATGATACAAAGTCCTCCTCTCCTCCTCCTGATGATATAAAGTCCTCCTCTCCTCCTCCTGATGATGATACAAAGTCCTCCTCTCCTTCTCCTGATGATATAAAGTCCTCCTCTCCTCCTCCTGATGATATAAAGTCCTCCTCTCCTCCTGATGATATAAAGTTCTCCTCTCCTCCTCCTGATGATATAAAGTCCTCCTCTCCTCCTCCCGATGATATAAAGTCCTCCTCCCGATGATATAAAGTCCTCCTCTCCTCCTCCTGATGATATAAAGTCCTCCTCTCCTCCTCCCGATGATATAAAGTCCTCCTCTCCTCCTCCCGATGATATAAAGTCCTCCTCTCCTCCTCCCGATGATATACAGTCAGGTGAAGTGTCGTGGTCCACAGAACAGTTCTTGAGCTTCACAGTAAAACAGAGTTGCAGCATTCTGCTAAACAGCTGAAGCAGCTGGAGACTTGATTTAAAACAGAGAAACAACCAAATGAGATGCAACATGTTCATCAGTGAGCTTTAGAGCTGCTGGTTGGTGGAATCTACAATTTTAAACAGTTTAATACAAGTTTATTTTCTGTCTCCTCCTCCAGAGTCCCGCCATCTGCGGTCATCAGGGTCGTTGCTCAGTGACCAATCTCAGCCCGAGATCACCGTCACGCAGCATCACAACTCCTCCGACTCGTCGTCTCTGGCTCCGCTGGTGGAGCAGGAGGGCGAGGCGTACCTGGAGAAGTCTGGTGGTGTGCGGCGCCACACGGTGGCCAACGCACACTCTGATGTCCGGCTGCTGTCAGCGTCGGGCAGGATGCATGCTGGGACGGAGAAGGACGACGATGTGGGAGGGGAAGAGGGAGGTGTGGGGTTCTTGGTGGGAGGCGGGCCGATGAGTCCCAGGCCGTTCTCCAGCCAACCGGACATGATGGAGGCTCCGAGGGGAGGAGTTATCTGCTAGCGCTAATGAGACAATGGACACGTGAGATGATGCTGGACGGCAGAGGAAACAAGAGGATGGGGACAGGAAGTAACAGGGCATCATGGGAATTAAAAACAAGACAGTGTAGGAGCGGCCAGACCCTGATGAGATGACAATGTGAGACAGGAAATAAAAAGACAAGATGGGACAAGAAGACGCACTGCAGGAAACAGAACAGGAGACAGGAAGCCACAAAAGAAGACAGAAAACAGGAAAGGATACAGGAAACAGGAAGTGACAGCAAACGGGTCAGAGGAAGTGTTTGTACTCATCTGTCCCACAGCTGCCGGCAGGACGAGCAGCCAGCTCTGTACTGGGAGGACTGTCTGAACCAGTGACACTGATCCAGGATCAGGCTCTGTGTTCTGTGTGTTGTACTGATCCTGTGAACAGAGCCAGACTGCAGGTTCTGGTTCTGCTCAGGTTCATGTGGATACATTCTCTTTTAGGATTGTAAATAAATAATAAAGATTAAATGAACTAATTAATAAATAACCTTTGGATCCTCACATGTGTCCGTCAGTCATGTTGACAGTAGCAATGTGTCTCTGTAGTGTCACTGAACCACCATAACCATCAGCTCTTTTTGAAGAGGCTCATTTCCCCAAGTTTTTGTAATACTCATTTTAACCATTAGAAAAACAAAGATTTTCACCAGGTTTCACACACGGAAAAATAATTCTCATGAAATTTTTTTTTTTTTTTTCTGCTAAAATTTTATTTCATGTTTTCACTGATGGAAAGAAAATTACAGAGCTGAAAAAGATTTTCCTGCTTCAACTTCATTAAAGCAGGATTGATAAGTGGAAATAAATAAATAAAATTCAGAACAATTTTTCTTTTTTCTTTTTCTAGGTGGGTGAAGCCGAGTGAAATTTTTTCTCTTTTGAAGAGGCTCATTTTCACAAGTTTTGTAGTACTCGTTTTAACTATGAGAAAAACAAAGATTTTCACCAGGTTTCAAACATGGGAAAAAAATTCCCATGAAAAAATGGCAGAACTGAAAGAGAATTTCCTGGTTCAACTTGTTTTACAATCAGTCATTAATGCAGGATTGATAAGTGGGAAAAAATAAACAAAATTCAGGACAATTTTTCTTTTTTCTTTTTCTAGGTGGGTGAAGCCAATTGAATTTTTTATTTTTCAAACAGACTCATTTCCCCAAGTTCTTGTAATATTCCTTTTATCCATAAGAAAAACAAAGATTTTCACCAGGTTTCACACACAGAAAAATAATTCCCATGAAAAAAATTTTTTTTTCTTCTAAAATTTTATTTCACATTTTCACTGATGGAAAGAAAATGACAGAACTGAAAAAGATTTTCCTGGTTCAACTTGTTTTGCAATCAATCATTAATGCAGGATTGATAGGTGGGAAAAAATAAACAAAATTCAGGACAATTTTTCTTTTTTCTTTTTCTAGGTGGGTGAAGCCAATTGAAATTTTTATTTTTTAAACAGACTCATTTCCCCAAGTTCTTGTAATATTCCTTTTATCCATAAGAAAAACAAAGATTTTCACCAGGTTTCACACACAGAAAAATAATTCCCATGAAAATTTTTTTTTTTCCTTCTAAAATTTTATTTCACATTTTCACTGATGGAAAGAAAATGACAGAACTGAAAAAGATTTTCCTGGTTCAACTTGTTTTGCAATCAGTCATTAATGCAGGATTGATAAGTGGGAAAAAATAAACAAAATTCAGGACAATTTTTCTTTTTTCTTTTTCTAGGTGGGTGAAGCCAATTGAAATTTTTATTTTTTAAACAGACTCATTTCCCCAAGTTCTTGTAATATTCCTTTTATCCATAAGAAAAACAAAGATTTTCACCAGGTTTGACACACAGAAAAATAATTCCCATGAAAAAAAATTTTTTTTTCCTTCTAAAATTTTATTTCACATTTTCACTGATGGAAAGAAAATGACAGAACTGAAAAAGATTTTCCTGGTTCAACTTGTTTTGCAATCAATCATTAATGCAGGATTGATAGGTGGGAAAAAATAAACAAAATTCAGGACAATTTTTCTTTTTTCTTTTTCTAGGTGGGTGAAGCCAATTGAAATTTTTATTTTTTAAACAGACTCATTTCCCCAAGTTCTTGTAATATTCCTTTTATCCATAAGAAAAACAAAGATTTTCACCAGGTTTCACACACAGAAAAATAATTCCCATGAAAATTTTTTTTTTTCCTTCTAAAATTTTATTTCACATTTTCACTGATGGAAAGAAAATGACAGAACTGAAAAAGATTTTCCTGGTTCAACTTGTTTTGCAATCAGTCATTAATGCAGGATTGATAAGTAGGAAAAAAATTAACAAAATTCAGGACAATTTTTCTTTTTTCTTTTTCTAGGTGGGTGAAGCCAATTGAAATTTTTATTTTTTAAACAGACTCATTTCCCCAAGTTCTTGTAATATTCATTTTATCCATAAGAAAAACAAAGATTTTCACCAGGTTTGACACACAGAAAAATAATTCCCATGAAAAAAATTTTTTTTTTCCTTCTAAAATTTTATTTCACATTTTCACTGATGGAAAGAAAATGACAGAACTGAAAAAGATTTTCCTGGTTCAACTTGTTTTGCAATCAATCATTAATGCAGGATTGATAGGTGGGAAAAAATAAACAAAATTCAGGACAATTTTTCTTTTTTCTTTTTCTAGGTGGGTGAAGCCAATTGAAATTTTTATTTTTTAAACAGACTCATTTCCCCAAGTTCTTGTAATATTCCTTTTATCCATAAGAAAAACAAAGATTTTCACCAGGTTTCACACACAGAAAAATAATTCCCATGAAAATTTTTTTTTTTCCTTCTAAAATTTTATTTCACATTTTCACTGATGGAAAGAAAATGACAGAACTGAAAAAGATTTTCCTGGTTCAACTTGTTTTGCAATCAGTCATTAATGCAGGATTGATAAGTGGGAAAAAATAAACAAAATTCAGGACAATTTTTCTTTTTTCTTTTTCTAGGTGGGTGAAGCCAATTGAAATTTTTATTTTTTAAACAGACTCATTTCCCCAAGTTCTTGTAATATTCCTTTTATCCATAAGAAAAACAAAGATTTTCACCAGGTTTGACACACAGAAAAATAATTCCCATGAAAAAATTTTTTTTTTCCTTCTAAAATTTTATTTCACATTTTCACTGATGGAAAGAAAATGACAGAACTGAAAAAGATTTTCCTGGTTCAACTTGTTTTGCAATCAGTCATTAATGCAGGATTGATAAGTGGGAAAAAATAAACAAAATTCAGGACAATTTTTCTTTTTTCTTTTTCTAGGTGGGTGAAGCCAATTGAAATTTTTATTTTTTAAACAGACTCATTTCCCCAAGTTCTTGTAATATTCCTTTTATCCATAAGAAAAACAAAGATTTTCACCAGGTTTCACACACAGAAAAATAATTCCCATGAAAAATAATTTTTTTTTCCTTCTAAAATTTTATTTCACATTTTCACTGATGGAAAGAAAATGACAGAACTGAAAAAGATTTTCCTGGTTCAACTTGTTTTGCAATCAGTCATTAATGCAGGATTGATAGGTGGGAAAAAATAAACAAAATTCAGGACAATTTTTCTTTTTTCTTTTTCTAGGTGGGTGAAGCCAATTGAAATTTTTATTTTTTAAACAGACTCATTTCCCCAAGTTCTTGTAATATTCCTTTTATCCATAAGAAAAACAAAGATTTTCACCAGGTTTCACACACAGAAAAATAATTCCCATGAAAATTTTTTTTTTTCCTTCTAAAATTTTATTTCACATTTTCACTGATGGAAAGAAAATGACAGAACTGAAAAAGATTTTCCTGGTTAAACTTGTTTTGCAATCAGTCATTAATGCAGGATTGATACGTGGGAAAAAATAAACAAAATTCAGGACAATTTTTCTTTTTTCTTTTCCTAGGTGGGTGAAGCCGAGTGAAATTTTTCTTTTTTGAAGAGGCTCGTTTCCCCAAGTTCCCCAAGAAAAACTAAACTTGTTTTGCAATCAGTCATTAATGCAGGATTGATAAGTGGGAAAAAATAAACAAAATTCAAGGACAATTTTTCTTTTTTCTTTTTCTAGGTGGGTGAAGCCAATTGAAATTTTTATTTTTTAAACAGACTCATTTCCCCAAGTTCTTGTAATATTCCTTTTATCCATAAGAAAAACAAAGATTTTCACCAGGTTTCACACACAGAAAAATAATTCCCATGAAAATTTTTTTTTTTCCTTCTAAAATTTTATTTCACATTTTCACTGATGGAAAGAAAATGACAGAACTGAAAAAGATTTTCCTGGTTCAACTTGTTTTGCAATCAGTCATTAATACAGGATTGATAAGTGGGAAAAAATAAACAAAATTCAGGACAATTTTTCTTTTTTCTTTTTCTAGGTGGGTGAAGCCAATTGAAATTTTTATTTTTTAAACAGACTCATTTCCCCAAGTTCTTGTAATATTCCTTTTATCCATAAGAAAAACAAAGATTTTCACCAGGTTTCACACACAGAAAAATAATTCCCATGAAAAAATTTTTTTTTCCTTCTAAAATTTTATTTCACATTTTCACTGATGGAAAGAAAATGACAGAACTGAAAAAGATTTTCCTGGTTCAACTTGTTTTGCAATCAGTCATTAATGCAGGATTGATAAGATGGAAAAAAATAAACAAAATTCAGGGCAATTTTTCTTTTTTCTTTTTCTAGGTGGGTGAAGCCAATTGAAATTTTTATTTTTTAAACAGACTCATTTCCCCAAGTTCTTGTAATATTCCTTTTATCCATAAGAAAAACAAAGATTTTCACCAGGTTTCACACACAGAAAAATAATTCCCATGAAATGTATTTTTTTTTCCTTCTAAAATTTTATTTAACATTTTCACTGATGGTAAGAAAATGACAGAACAGAAAAAGATTTTCCTGGTTCAACTTGTTTTGCAATCAGTCATTAATGCAGGATTCATAAGTGGGAAATAAATAAACAAAATTCAGGACAATTTTTCTGTTTTCTTTTTCTAGGTGGGTGAAGCCGAGTGAAATTTTTCTTTTTTGAAGAGGCTCGTTTCCCCAAGTTCCCCAAGAAAAACTAAACTTGTTTTGCAATCAGTCATTAATGCAGGATTGATAAGTGGGAAAAAATAAACAAAATTCAAGGACAATTTTTCTTTTTTCTTTTTCTAGGTGGGTGAAGCCAATTGAAATTTTTATTTTTTAAACAGACTCATTTCCCCAAGTTCTTGTAATATTCCTTTTATCCATAAGAAAAACAAAGATTTTCACCAGGTTTCACACACAGAAAAATAATTCCCATGAAAAAAATTTTTTTTTCCTTCTAAAATTTTATTTCACATTTTCACTGATGGAAAGAAAATGACAGAACTGAAAAAGATTTTCCTGGTTCAACTTGTTTTGCAATCAGTCATTAATGCAGGATTGATAAGTGGGAAAAAATAAACAAAATTCAGGACAATTTTTCTTTTTTCTTTTTCTAGGTGGGTGAAGCCAATTGAAATTTTTATTTTTTAAACAGACTCATTTCCCCAAGTTCTTGTAATATTCCTTTTATCCATAAGAAAAACAAAGATTTTCACCAGGTTTGACACACAGAAAAATAATTCCCATGAAAAAAAATTTTTTTTTTCCTTCTAAAATTTTATTTCACATTTTGACTGATGGAAAGAAAATGACAGAACTGAAAAAGATTTTCCTGGTTCAACTTGTTTTGCAATCAATCATTAATGCAGGATTGATAGGTGGGAAAAAATAAACAAAATTCAGGACAATTTTTCTTTTTTCTTTTTCTAGGTGGGTGAAGCCAATTGAAATTTTTATTTTTTAAACAGACTCATTTCCCCAAGTTCTTGTAATATTCCTCTTATCCATGAGAAAAACAAAGATTTTCACCAGGTTTGACACACAGAAAAATAATTCCCATGAAAAAAAATTTTTTTTTTCCTTCTAAAATTTTATTTCACATTTTGACTGATGGAAAGAAAATGACAGAACTGAAAAAGATTTTCCTGGTTCAACTTGTTTTGCAATCAATCATTAATGCAGGATTGATAGGTGGGAAAAAATAAACAAAATTCAGGACAATTTTTCTTTTTTCTTTTTCTAGGTGGGTGAAGCCAATTGAAATTTTTATTTTTTAAACTGACTCATTTCCCCAAGTTCTTGTAATATTCCTTTTATCCATAAGAAAAACAAAGATTTTCACCAGGTTTCACACACAGAAAAATAATTCCCATGAAAATTTTTTTTTTTCCTTCTAAAATTTTATTTCACATTTTCACTGATGGAAAGAAAATGACAGAACTGAAAAAGATTTTCCTGGTTAAACTTGTTTTGCAATCAGTCATTAATGCAGGATTGATACGTGGGAAAAAATAAACAAAATTCAGGACAATTTTTCTTTTTTCTTTTCCTAGGTGGGTGAAGCCGAGTGAAATTTTTCTTTTTTGAAGAGGCTCGTTTCCCCAAGTTCCCCAAGAAAAACTAAACTTGTTTTGCAATCAGTCATTAATGCAGGATTGATAAGTGGGAAAAAATAAACAAAATTCAGGACAATTTTTCTTTTTTCTTTTTCTAGGTGGGTGAAGCCATTTGAATTTTTTATTTTTTAAACAGACTCATTTCCCCAAGTTCTTGTAATATTCCTTTTATCCATAAGAAAAACAAAGATTTTCACCAGGTTTCACACACAGAAAAATAATTCCCATGAAAAAATTTTTTTTTTCCTTCTAAAATTTTATTTCACATTTTGACTGATGGAAAGAAAATGACAGAACTGAAAAAGATTTTCCTGGTTCAACTTGTTTTGCAATCAGTCATTAATGCAGGATTGATAAGTGGGAAAAAATAAACAAAATTCAGGACAATTTTTCTTTTTTCTTTTTCTAGGTGGGTGAAGCCAATTGAAATTTTTATTTTTTAAACAGACTCATTTCCCCAAGTTCTTGTAATATTCCTTTTATCCATAAGAAAAACAAAGATTTTCACCAGGTTTCACACACAGAAAAATAATTCCCATGAAAAAATTTTTTTTTTCCTTCTAAAATTTTATTTCACATTTTCACTGATGGAAAGAAAATGACAGAACTGAAAAAGATTTTCCTGGTTCAACTTGTTTTGCAATCAGTCATTAATGCAGGATTGATAAGTGGGAAAAAATAAACAAAATTCAGGACAATTTTTCTTTTTTCTTTTTCTAGGTGGGTGAAGCCAATTGAAATTTTTATTTTTTAAACAGACTCATTTCCCCAAGTTCTTGTAATATTCCTTTTATCCATAAGAAAAACAAAGATTTTCACCAGGTTTGACACACAGAAAAATAATTCCCATGAAAAAATTTTTTTTTCCTTCTAAAATTTTATTTCACATTTTCACTGATGGAAAGAAAATGACAGAACTGAAAAAGATTTTCCTGGTTCAACTTGTTTTGCAATCAGTCATTAATGCAGGATTGATAAGTAGGAAAAAAATTAACAAAATTCAGGACAATTTTTCTTTTTTCTTTTTCTAGGTGGGTGAAGCCAATTGAAATTTTTATTTTTTCAACTGACTCATTACCCCAAGTTCTTGTAATATTCCTTTTATCCATAAGAAAAACAAATATTTTCACCAGGTTTCACACACAGAAAAATAATTCCCATGAAAAAATTTTTTTTTCCTTCTAAAATTTTATTTCACATTTTCACTGATGGAAAGAAAATGACAGAACTGAAAAAGATTTTCCTGGTTCAACTTGTTTTGCAATCAGTCATTAATGCAGGATTGATAAGTGGAAAAAAATAAACAAAATTCAGGACAATTTTTCTTTTTTCTTTTTCTAGGTGGGTGAAGCCGAGTGAAATTTTTCTTTTTTGAAGAGGCTCGTTTCCCCAAGTTCCCCAAGAAAAACTAAACTTGTTTTGCAATCAGTCATTAATGCAGGATTGATAAGTGGGAAAAAATAAACAAAATTCAAGGACAATTTTTCTTTTTTCTTTTTCTAGGTGGGTGAAGCCAATTGAAATTTTTATTTTTTAAACAGACTCATTTCCCCAAGTTCTTGTAATATTCCTTTTATCCATAAGAAAAACAAAGATTTTCACCAGGTTTCACACACAGAAAAATAATTCCCATGAAAAAATTTTTTTTTTCTTCTAAAATTTTATTTCACATTTTCACTGATGGAGAGAAAATGACAGAACTGAAAAAGATTTTCCTGGTTCAACTTGTTTTGCAATCAATCATTAATACAGGATTGATAGGTGGGAAAAAATAAACAAAATTCAGGACAATTTTTCTTTTTTCTTTTTCTAGGTGGGTGAAGCCAATTGAAATTTTTATTTTTTAAACAGACTCATTTCCCCAAGTTCTTGTAATATTCCTCTTATCCATGAGAAAAACAAAGATTTTCACCAGGTTTGACACACAGAAAAATAATTCCCATGAAAAAAAAATTTTTTTTTTCCTTCTAAAATTTTATTTCACATTTTGACTGATGGAAAGAAAATGACAGAACTGAAAAAGATTTTCCTGGTTCAACTTGTTTTGCAATCAATCATTAATGCAGGATTGATAGGTGGGAAAAAATAAACAAAATTCAGGACAATTTTTCTTTTTTCTTTTTCTAGGTGGGTGAAGCCAATTGAAATTTTTATTTTTTAAACTGACTCATTTCCCCAAGTTCTTGTAATATTCCTTTTATCCATAAGAAAAACAAAGATTTTCACCAGGTTTCACACACAGAAAAATAATTCCCATGAAAAAAATTTTTTTTTCCTTCTAAAATTTTATTTCACATTTTCACTGATGGAAAGAAAATGACAGAACTGAAAAAGATTTTCCTGGTTCAACTTGTTTTGCAATCAGTCATTAATACAGGATTGATAAGTGGGAAAAAATAAACAAAATTCAGGACAATTTTTCTTTTTTCTTTTTCTAGGTGGGTGAAGCCAATTGAAATTTTTATTTTTTAAACAGACTCATTTCCCCAAGTTCTTGTAATATTCCTCTTATCCATGAGAAAAACAAAGATTTTCACCAGGTTTGACACACAGAAAAATAATTCCCATGAAAAAAAAATTTTTTTTTTCCTTCTAAAATTTTATTTCACATTTTGACTGATGGAAAGAAAATGACAGAACTGAAAAAGATTTTCCTGGTTCAACTTGTTTTGCAATCAATCATTAATGCAGGATTGATAGGTGGGAAAAAATAAACAAAATTCAGGACAATTTTTCTTTTTTCTTTTTCTAGGTGGGTGAAGCCAATTGAAATTTTTATTTTTTAAACTGACTCATTTCCCCAAGTTCTTGTAATATTCCTTTTATCCATAAGAAAAACAAAGATTTTCACCAGGTTTCACACACAGAAAAATAATTCCCATGAAAATTTTTTTTTTTCCTTCTAAAATTTTATTTCACATTTTCACTGATGGAAAGAAAATGACAGAACTGAAAAAGATTTTCCTGGTTAAACTTGTTTTGCAATCAGTCATTAATGCAGGATTGATACGTGGGAAAAAATAAACAAAATTCAGGACAATTTTTCTTTTTTCTTTTTCTAGGTGGGTGAAGCCAATTGAAATTTTTATTTTTTAAACAGACTCATTTCCCCAAGTTCTTGTAATATTCCTTTTATCCATAAGAAAAACAAAGATTTTCACCAGGTTTCACACACAGAAAAATAATTCCCATGAAAAATTTTTTTTTTTCCTTCTAAAATTTTATTTCACATTTTCACTGATGGAAAGAAAATGACAGAACTGAAAAAGATTTTCCTGGTTCAACTTGTTTTGCAATCAGTCATTAATGCAGGATTGATAAGTGGGAAAAAATAAACAAAATTCAGGACAATTTTTCTTTTTTCTTTTTCTAGGTGGGTGAAGCCAATTGAAATTTTTATTTTTTAAACAGACTCATTTCCCCAAGTTCTTGTAATATTCCTTTTATCCATAAGAAAAACAAAGATTTTCACCAGGTTTCACACACAGAAAAATAATTCCCATGAAAAATATTTTTTTTTCCTTCTAAAATTTTATTTCACATTTTCACTGATGGAAAGAAAATGACAGAACTGAAAAAGATTTTCCTGGTTAAACTTGTTTTGCAATCAGTCATTAATGCAGGATTGATACGTGGGAAAAAATAAACAAAATTCAGGACAATTTTTCTTTTTTCTTTTCCTAGGTGGGTGAAGCCGAGTGAAATTTTTCTTTTTTGAAGAGGCTCGTTTCCCCAAGTTCCCCAAGAAAAACTAAACTTGTTTTGCAATCAGTCATTAATGCAGGATTGATAAGTGGGAAAAAATAAACAAAATTCAAGGACAATTTTTCTTTTTTCTTTTTCTAGGTGGGTGAAGCCAATTGAAATTTTTATTTTTTAAACAGACTCATTTCCCCAAGTTCTTGTAATATTCCTTTTATCCATAAGAAAAACAAAGATTTTCACCAGGTTTGACACACAGAAAAATAATTCCCATGAAAAAATTTTTTTTTTCCTTCTAAAATTTTATTTCACATTTTCACTGATGGAAAGAAAATGACAGAACTGAAAAAGATTTTCCTGGTTCAACTTGTTTTGCAATCAGTCATTAATACAGGATTGATAAGTGGGAAAAAATAAACAAAATTCAGGACAATTTTTCTTTTTTCTTTTTCTAGGTGGGTGAAGCCAATTGAAATTTTTATTTTTTAAACAGACTCATTTCCCCAAGTTCTTGTAATATTCCTTTTATCCATAAGAAAAACAAAGATTTTCACCAGGTTTGACACACAGAAAAATAATTCCCATGAAAATTTTTTTTTTTCCTTCTAAAATTTTATTTCACATTTTCACTGATGGAAAGAAAATGACAGAACTGAAAAAGATTTTCCTGGTTCAACTTGTTTTGCAATCAGTCATTAATACAGGATTGATAAGTGGGAAAAAATAAACAAAATTCAGGACAATTTTTCTTTTTTCTTTTTCTAGGTGGGTGAAGCCAATTGAAATTTTTATTTTTTAAACAGACTCATTTCCCAAGTTCTTGTAATATTCCTTTTATCCATAAGAAAAACAAAGATTTTCACCAGGTTTGACACACAGAAAAATAATTCCCATGAAAATTTTTTTTTTCCTTCTAAAATTTTATTTCACATTTTCACTGATGGAAAGAAAATGACAGAACTGAAAAAGATTTTCCTGGTTCAACTTGTTTTGCAATCAGTCATTAATACAGGATTGATAAGTGGGAAAAAATAAACAAAATTCAGGACAATTTTTCTTTTTTCTTTTTCTAGGTGGGTGAAGCCAATTGAAATTTTTATTTTTTAAACAGACTCATTTCCCCAAGTTCTTGTAATATTCCTTTTATCCATGAGAAAAACAAAGATTTTCACCAGGTTTGACACACAGAAAAATAATTCCCATGAAAAAAAATTTTTTTTTTCCTTCTAAAATTTTATTTCACATTTTGACTGATGGAAAGAAAATGACAGAACTGAAAAAGATTTTCCTGGTTCAACTTGTTTTGCAATCAATCATTAATGCAGGATTGATAGGTGGGAAAAAATAAACAAAATTCAGGACAATTTTTCTTTTTTCTTTTTCTAGGTGGGTGAAGCCAATTGAAATTTTTATTTTTTAAACAGACTCATTTCCCCAAGTTCTTGTAATATTCCTTTTATCCATGAGAAAAACAAAGATTTTCACCAGGTTTGACACACAGAAAAATAATTCCCATGAAAAAAAATTTTTTTTTTCCTTCTAAAATTTTATTTCACATTTTGACTGATGGAAAGAAAATGACAGAACTGAAAAAGATTTTCCTGGTTCAACTTGTTTTGCAATCAATCATTAATGCAGGATTGATAGGTGGGAAAAAATAAACAAAATTCAGGACAATTTTTCTTTTTTCTTTTTCTAGGTGGGTGAAGCCAATTGAAATTTTTATTTTTTAAACAGACTCATTTCCCCAAGTTCTTGTAATATTCCTTTTATCCATAAGAAAAACAAAGATTTTCACCAGGTTTGACACACAGAAAAATAATTCCCATGAAAAATTTTTTTTTTCCTTCTAAAATTTTATTTCACATTTTCACTGATGGAAAGAAAATGACAGAACTGAAAAAGATTTTCCTGGTTCAACTTGTTTTGCAATCAGTCATTAATGCAGGATTGATAAGTGGGAAAAAATAAACAAAATTCAGGACAATTTTTCTTTTTTCTTTTTCTAGGTGGGTGAAGCCAATTGAAATTTTTATTTTTTAAACAGACTCATTTCCCCAAGTTCTTGTAATATTCCTTTTATCCATAAGAAAAACAAAGATTTTCACCAGGTTTCACACACAGAAAAATAATTCCCATGAAAATTTTTTTTTTTCCTTCTAAAATTTTATTTCACATTTTCACTGATGGAAAGAAAATGACAGAACTGAAAAAGATTTTCCTGGTTCAACTTGTTTTGCAATCAGTCATTAATGCAGGATTGATAAGTGGGAAATAAATAAACAAAATTCAGGACAATTTTTCTTTTTTCTTTTCCTAGGTGGGTGAAGCCGAGTGAAATTTTTCTTTTTTGAAGAGGCTCGTTTCCCCAAGTTCCCCAAGAAAAACTAAACTTGTTTTGCAATCAGTCATTAATGCAGGATTGATAAGTGGGAAAAAATAAACAAAATTCAAGGACAATTTTTCTTTTTTCTTTTCCTAGGTGGGTGAAGCCAATTGAAATTTTTATTTTTTAAACAGACTCATTTCCCCAAGTTCTTGTAATATTCCTTTTATCCATAAGAAAAACAAAGATTTTCACCAGGTTTCACACACAGAAAAATAATTCCCATGAAAAAAAATTTTTTTTTCTTCTAAAATTTTATTTCACATTTTCACTGATGGAAAGAAAATGACAGAACTGAAAAAGATTTTCCTGGTTCAACTTGTTTTGCAATCAGTCATTAATGCAGGATTGATAAGTGGGAAAAAATAAACAAAATTCAGGACAATTTTTCTTTTTTCTTTTTCTAGGTGGGTGAAGCCAATTGAAATTTTTATTTTTTAAACAGACTCATTTCCCCAAGTTCTTGTAATATTCCTTTTATCCATAAGAAAAACAAAGATTTTCACCAGGTTTGACACACAGAAAAATAATTCCCATGAAAATTTTTTTTTTCCTTCTAAAATTTTATCTCACATTTTCACTGATGGAAAGAAAATGACAGAACAGAAAAAGATTTTCCTGGTTCAACTTGTTTTGCAATCAGTCATTAATGCAGGATTGATACGTGGGAAAAAATAAACAAAATTCAGGACAATTTTTCTTTTTCTTTTTCTAGGTGGGTGAAGCCGAGTGAAATTTTTCTTTTTTGAAGAGGCTCATTTCCCCAAGTTCCCCAAGAAAAACTAAACTTGTTTTGCAATCAGTCATTAATGCAGGATTGATAAGTGGGAAAAAATAAACAAAATTCAGGACAATTTTTCATTTTTCTTTGTCTAGGTGGGTGAAGCTGAGTGAAATTTTCCTTTTTTCAAGAGACTCATTTCCCCAAGTTTTTGTAATACTCGTTATAACCATAAGAAAAACAAAGATTCTCACCAGGTTTCACACGCAGAAAAATAATTCCCATGAAATGTATTTTTTTTTCCTTCTAAAATTTTATTTAACATTTTCACTGATGGTAAGAAAATGACAGAACAGAAAAAGATTTTCCTGGTTCAACTTGTTTTGCAATCAGTCATTAATGCAGGATTCATAAGTGGAAATAAATCATCAAAATTCAGGACAATTTTTCTTTTTTCTTTTTCTAGGTGGGTGAAGCCGAGTGAAATTTTTCTTTTTTGAAGAGGCTCGTTTCCCCAAGTTCCCCAAGAAAAACTAAACTTGTTTTGCAATCAGTCATTAATGCAGGATTGATAAGTGGGAAAAAATAAACAAAATTCAAGGACAATTTTTCTTTTTTCTTTTTCTAGGTGGGTGAAGCCAATTGAAATTTTTATTTTTTAAACAGACTCATTTCCCCAAGTTCTTGTAATATTCCTTTTATCCATAAGAAAAACAAAGATTTTCACCAGGTTTCACACACAGAAAAATAATTCCCATGAAAAAAAAATTTTTTTCTTCTAAAATTTTATTTCACATTTTCACTGATGGAAAGAAAATGACAGAACTGAAAAAGATTTTCCTGGTTCAACTTGTTTTGCAATCAGTCATTAATGCAGGATTGATACGTGGGAAAAAATAAACAAAATTCAGGACAATTTTTCTTTTTTCTTTTCCTAGGTGGGTGAAGCCAATTGAAATTTTTATTTTTTAAACAGACTCATTTCCCCAAGTTCTTGTAATATTCCTTTTATCCATAAGAAAAACAAAGATTTTCACCAGGTTTCACACACAGAAAAATAATTCCCATGAAAATTTTTTTTTCCTTCTAAAATTTTATCTCACATTTTCACTGATGGAAAGAAAATGACAGAACAGAAAAAGATTTTCCTGGTTCAACTTGTTTTGCAATCAGTCATTAATGCAGGATTGATACGTGGGAAAAAATAAACAAAATTCAGGACAATTTTTCTTTTTTCTTTTTCTAGGTGGGTGAAGCCGAGTGAAATTTTTCTTTTTTGAAGAGGCTCATTTCCCCAAGTTCCCCAAGAAAAACTAAACTTGTTTTGCAATCAGTCATTAATGCAGGATTGATAAGTGGGAAAAAATAAACAAAATTCAGGACAATTTTTCTTTTTTCTTTTTCTAGGTGGGTGAAGCCGAGTGAAATATTTCTTTTTTGAAGAGGCTCATTTCCCCAAGTTCCCCAAGAAAAACTAAACTTGTTTTGCAATCAGTCATTAATGCAGGGTTGACAAGTGGGAAAAAATAAACAAAATTCAGGACAATTTTTCATTTTTCTTTGTCTAGGTGGGTGAAGCCGAGTGAAATTTTCCTTTTTTCAAGAGACTCATTTCCCCAAGTTTTTGTAATACTCGTTATAACCATAAGAAAAACAAAGATTCTCACCAGGTTTCACACGCGGAAAAATTATTCCTATGAAAAAATTACAGAACTGAAAAAGATTTTCCTGGTTCAATTTGTTTTGCAGGATTAAAAAGTGTGAAAAATTAAAAAAAATTCAGGAAAATTTTTCTTCCTGGGTTTGAGTCCCAGCCTGAAGAACTTGCTGCGTCTCACTCCCATCCTGTTTCCTGTCATATCTCAATCTGTCATGTCAATAAAGCCCAAAAAACATCTCAAAAGAAAGAAAATATAAACTTTTAGCATTTATACAGATAAACACAGGAGAGAAATAAAATGTGGATCAGACTTAGAAAACAGATCACCACAAAAAAATGAATAAATTCAGGACAATTTCTATTCTACTGTGCGTGTAGCCGAGTAAAATTTGTGTTTTTGTGAGGCTCGTTGCAGAAATGAAAAATAAATATAAATAAGTAATTAAAGAAATAAAAAAGAAATAAAGAAATATAGATATATATTCTGAAATGAAATTCTATTTTCTACAAGAAAATATATTCTGGCAAATCCATCCATTCTCAGGCAAAACAAAAATAAAATTGTGGCTTTAAATGAGTTTGACTGAAACTTCAGGTTGTTCTTTTTTTTTTTTTTCTTAAATTATCACAAAAATCACAACCCCTGAAACTCTTTTTAATTTTAAACTATGTTGTAGAATTGACGTCTCTCCACCATATGCAGTGATTAAGTGACTGACTGTGGAGCTGATCAACAGAAACAGTAACACTAACTGCTCTGTCACAGCTTGACCTTTGACCTCTGACCCAGACTGGTTAGGGAGCAGTATTCAGGTCAGAGGTGACTTAATCCTCAGCTCTAAATCCTCAACTTCCTTCCTGGTCCAGAAGATCCAGTCTGAAGGTCAATTCTAAAATTAGTGGGTTTTAAAACAGAAGCTGTGGCGCCCCCATGTGGTTTTTCAGAGAAGTGACTTTAATTTCTGAGGACTCAGGATGTTATCATCACTTCTCCAGACTACAGGCGCAGAAGAGCTTCCGGTTTGCTCCATGGGACCTTATTTGATAAAGCCGTTGTCTGGTAATGAAGATAGACAGATAAAGTATTGATCCGGTCTGAACTGGGTCAGAATCACACACATGATGTTTGTCAGTTTGTTGTCATTAAAGTCAAACCTCATGTAGTTTTGTGTTAAAGCTCAGTGAACTATATCGTCTAACTAAACTCGTTGTTTTCTCACGACAAAAACACATCTATCATCTTTTCTTTCTTGAGGAAAAAAATGTAAACATCAGACAACCTTTGCAATAAAATATCAGATATTCAGAAGAAAGGCGGCACGGTGGTGCAGTGGTTAGCACTGTCGCCTCACAGCAAGAGGGTTCTGGGTTCGAACCCCTTGGCAACTCTAGAAATTGTCCAGGGTATACCCCGCCTCTCGCCCTAAATCAGCTGAGAGGCTCCAACTCACCCACAGTGAACCCCAGTGCAAGATAAGCGGTAGACGATGAGTGATATTCAGAAGTTAGGCACCAAATCTTTTCTGTTGCGAGGATTTAAATGTCCCCAACAAACAACTCGTTTCCTCCCGTTTGATAAAAAACAAGTGAGCAGCTGCTTCAGGAAACTACCCTGAACCATTGAAATAAATAAACTATATATTTGTTCAGTGGGAACCAACAAGCTCAGAGTTGTATGCTGTCATTAAAGACAAATCAGGACATGGAAAAGTGTTTATTAGTGAATTTACTACAACATCAGTTAAAACGCCGCTGTGACATCACACACGTGTTTCCTCCTCCTGTGTTTTCCTGTGGCAGATCTGAACTAGAGTCCAGCTCTAACACACGACCTGCTCCTCTTTATTCAGATTCTCCTCGTACAGACGCATCAAGTCACAGATTTGGCACAAAAACAATAAAATATTTTCAAAGACAAAAATCATCTGGAAGGTGCAGACGGTCACATTAAAGGGACGTTTGACAGATTCATCCTGTAACATTCAGTGGCTTCAGTTCTCCACATGGACTGTTATTAAAAATGAAATCGGACGCTACAGTGAGAGTTTAAGGCAGCAGTTAGACTGAATCTAAGTTATTGATCATTTCGAGCCTTCACAGATGATATTCTGAATTCTATGACCTCTTTTTAAATCGGTCAGTCGAGATGTGATGAAACAGCTGCAGGTTCTGAGAGGATTTGCAGCTTTTTCCCAACATAAATTACATTTGAGAGTTTTTTAAATAACTTAAATGTTTCTCAATGATAATTTATTTACATTTCTGATATACAATGATCATTAAATGCTTTCTGTTACGTCACGACAGTCAGATACAAATGTTTTCACTTTGTGTATGAGAAATCTAATTTCTTCTGTCACGAATCAGCAAATGATGCTGTCGCAGCTCCATCAGCGGAGCACAAACACAAATTTAACTTTTTCACCTGAAAGCCTCGACACAACGACCTGAAGACGACCACAGAGTCCTGACGGTCCTGGACCGTCCACAGTCACCTGACCTCTGTGGAGACTGTCACATCATGAGTCAGCAGGCTTTACACTCACTTGTGGAGTCCATGCAGCTCGAGTGCATGTTGTCATTAAAACAAAAGGGGGACAAACATTTATTCAAATATTCAACTTTTCACTCAAACTGTTGAACTGATGTAAAAAAATATATTACATTCAAAACAAATCAAAATAGAAGTATTTTGACTCGTGGTCTCAGATTATAGACCCCACTGTGTGTGTGTGTGTGTGTGTGTGTGTGTGTGTGTGTGTGTGTGTGTGTGTATGTAAATGTGTGTGTGTGTGGGGTCAATGGTCGGATGGTTTCAGTTTCTTCGTTCAGTCACTTTGACTCAGAATAATGAAGAACTCGTCAGGAACCAGCAGCTTCTGATCCGACAGGCTGAATGAAAAACATGTTGAACCTGAACGTTAACAGTCAGTTTGTGTTAGCACGAGTATGTACACACACACACACACACACACACTTCACTTATGTTACAGCATGTTCTCCTGCCTCCTGACCTCTACGTGACCTCTGTGTGTCCACTCAAACAAGCCGTCCTCAGAGGTCAAAGGTCACTACGGTTTCTGTTGACTAGCGTGACGTCTCTATGGTAACCGGGTCGCGGCGGGGTCAGAGTTCAGCGGCTGCTGCGGCTCTCCGTCTGCTCCTGAGAGCTGCCTCCTCTCACCGCCGCCCCCTATTGGGAAGTCTATATAAGTGCAGGTTTCTTCCTCGCTCCCTGATTGGCTTCAGCGTCAGGTTCCCGTCCTCTGATTGGCCAGCCAGCAGGGCACCTCTCCACACCTGCAGACAGGAACCAAAAGCAGCATGTCTAATCTTTAATTTGATGATTCTGTGGGTTTGAATGGATCAATTAAACATAGATTCATCTGAATATTATATTATTCTGTTTCTATCACTAACAAATTCATGTAAGATGATTTTAATGTTTTAGACTCTTTTAGTCGATGAGTAGAACTGTAATATATCATATATGGTTTTTTTTAATAATAAGTGACAATAGTACAAAGTGTCAAGTGCAGTAAAACGTACAGCACCTCCCTCTGAAATGTACTGGAGTAGAAATATAAGGTAGTATCGTACTTGAGTGAATGTACTTCACTGGATATAAAAGTCTTTCTGAAAGCAATGAAAGATCATGAAGGTTTTATTCAGACCCTGACCCGGCGGCGCCGCTCGGCCCTGCGACCAGTTTTAACTGTGTCCACTCGCGGTATCACAGCAAAAATAATTTCCCCTCAAACGTTTGACGAGTGCACCAGGCGAGTAATTCTCATTGGAGCTGTCTTTGGGTCGCCAAAAGTGAAGTGCTGGTTCTGCATACTGGTGAGTACCGGCCCACTTTCAGCACCGCTGGTAGGTGTTTTGTTTAACTTTGGACAGAACCAGTCTGCCTCCAGTCGTTACGAAGCTGAGCTAAGCAGACTCGGCATCAGACTGATGAGATCTGAGATTTACATCGTGTTTAGATTTAGTCACTTGTTTTTTTTTTTTGTCAATGATTTTATAAATGTGTGTGTGTGTGTGTGTGTATGTGTGTGTGTGTGTGTGTACCTCTCTCTCAGCGTCGGCTGGCTGCTCAGGAAGCTCAGCTGCTGCTCCAGGCGACAGACTCTGAAGGCCAGATAGCAGGACGACAGGACCAACAGGAAGACGCTGAGAGACAGACGGGACATCAACACATGTCGATCAGCCAAACGTCTCGCTCGGCTGTATACAAACTGTCCAGTGATGATGATGATGATGATGATGATCAGAGCTCTTTCCAGGAAATCTAGTCACCTGCTAGTTAATTATCTCAAGGAAACTGAATCGAACGCAACTGGATTTGGTTTTTGTCTTGAAGACATTTCGCCTCTCATCCAAGAGGCTTCATCAGTTCCTGCTCGCTGACTAGTCCCACTAGTTCCTTGAGATAACTATGACCTGGATGAATGAGAATATTCACAGGCTTCCTACTAGTTAATTATTAGAGATTCATGCATCTGTTAAAATAAAAGGTGAAACCTGGTCGATAAACAACTTTATCCACCTTCTGTTTTAATTAATTCTTTATATAACACCAGCCAGCAGGTGGCAGCGCAGGCCAACAGTACAACACAAGATATATTTCAGCTCTGACACAAAACTGGAACCTGAAGAATTAATATAACTAACACTGAAGCTGATGTTCTGGAGGATTCTGGATCATTTCTGTTTGTGTTTCCATCCTGGATGTTTTGCAGATGATGTGTTTGAGGTATTTATAAAACAAACTGGATCTTTAAGTCGTCTCGAGTCCAACAGTTTGGCACCTCGACACTGTATGAAACTTTCTGAGTGTTTCCTGTGCGACTCACAGCAGGATGAAGAGTTTCAGCAGCTGGTACTCCATCTGACCCAGTTCAGGGACCGGTTCTGTCAGCAGGATCTTCTCTGTTTCCAAACTGCTGTCTACACACACGGAAACACGGCATCGAACATGTTAAACATCTCAGCGTCTCCGTGTCTGTAACTCGGAGGGGATCGACAGGTGGGCGGGCCTACCGGTGAGCGTGTGCGTGCTGAAGGGCGTGTCGGCGGCGAGGCTGGGGGCGGAGGTTCCCAGCAGGTCGGGGAGCGACGAGGAGACGGCGGGGAGCGACGGCTTCCTCCTCCACTTCAGCACCTCCGGAAACTCGTCCTGACGCAGAGACGAAGAGAAACGACAGAGAAAAAGACAAAGTTTTAATCTACGAGTCCAAAGAACTCAACGACAACAGGAGACGGTTCAAACCTTAAAGTGGCTGCTGCAGCGCGGAGCTCAGGTTTAATGTGAGGAATAAATATATATATATACACAAAAGTATAGTTATATCGGACAGTAAAGAGAGACGGACGGACTTGTTGGTTTGGATCTGAGATATAGAATTCAGACACATCCAACACTCGGAGGGTTCGGGGCTAAACTGTGACACGACGAGGTCGTCACGTCATATTTCAGTTTCTGAGTGGATAATGTGACGTCAGCTCAGAGTTACAGTGTTTCACACAGAACCTGAAGGCATCACAGGGAAAGCCTCTTATCCGGGAGCATGAAGGGTCACGAGGGTCACCACCGGACCAAAATAACAACTTCTGGTATTTCACAAATCCTGTTTCACTCACTGGTGACTCGTATCGAAAACAACAGCAGCTGACATCATCAAACTGATCCTCTGAACGACTGGACGTGTTTCTCTTCTCTCGGTTTTAAATCTTTATTACTTTAATAAGAAAGAATCGAGAGAGCTGCAACCAAAGAAACTCAACTGTCCGCTGTGATTCCAGAGAGTCCAGAGAGACGACGTCTTCATGATGATTGTTTTGTTTGTCTAACATTTAAAAACCCAAAGATGTCGAGGACAAAGACGAGCAAACGTCACATCAGAGCTGAGAGCATCAAATGTTTGGAAGAAAATGACTAAAACAATTAAATCATTATGAAAAGAAAAGGTTATAGAAAGCTTTATTTCTTATTAGTGTAACTAATTTTGACATTTTTCAGTCAACCAACTACTCAATAAATCGACTAATTGATCCAGCTTTACATTAGAGTAAGAACAGTGGTCACAGTGGTTGTTGTACGACTCTTTAACTTTTCAAAACCTTTGTCTTCTTCTTTAAGGGGAGTGTTTTGCCTCATCGTATGATTATAAAGAGAAGCATCTACAGCCTCTGAGACCTCTGATTACCCATAACCCCCTTCTCTGTTTACACATTTACAGGATTTATCTTTGCAGAAACATTATTTCAGATTTTCAGTCAGTTTCTTTTCCTCAGAACATGAAACTGTTGCTCTTACAGGTTTAATAAAGTTAATCTGATGTAGTTTGTTACTACGACGAGTTCTAACTGGTTATGAAACCGTCTCAGTTTAATAATGATGATGACACATCAGGGTTCTGGACCTCCTGGAGTCCACGGCCCGGTGCTCTATACGACCCACATCAGCAAACAAGACCGTCAGTGAGAAGATTCTGTGTACAGTTATTATAATTATTCTTAACGCCTTATCCGGGTTTCATTAGTCCTAAAATGAATAAATGTCTCTGATTCATCGTCATATTTGGAGGAAAGTGTCTTTAAATGCAGTTTAAGCTGAAGGTGACGTTACCATGGACAGAGAGCTGGGCTCCTCCAGGTACTGCTTCAGACTCAGACTCTTCCCGTTCACCTAGAAACAGTCACACAGCAGGTCAGCAGCAGAACGGACGGACGAAGACGTCCTGTTCAATAAGCAGGGATCAATGACTTCAGCCGCTTCCTGTCAGAGTCGTACAGATGAGCCACAAACCTGCAGGTGAGTGCAGATCCTCCTGAGGACGTCGTAGACACTGTCTCTGGACAGCAGGGAGACAAACACGTACTGCAGACAGACAGACAGACAGACAGACAGACAGACAGACAGACAGACAGACAGACAGGAACCAGGTTATACACAGAGAATATTGGACTACTCTGCAGTAAACAGCTCACGGCTGCAGGACCGACGGTGTCAGCTGGATTATTAAGCCGTCAGTAAACATCAGAGCTGATTGTGTAATAATGTGTAATCTTCTCTGGTGTGTGCTCGTCCTGTGTGGCACCTTCTGTCCAGTATCCATGGTGATGGCCAGGCCGTTCGGCACCAGGCCGGCCGTCTTGTGTTTCTTCACCAGCCGCACTGACACCACCGGTATACAGACCTGCAGATCCACAAGACCAGGACCATTAAAAACCAGAACAATGTGGTGTGAAAGCTGCTCGACCCAGGTAAATGAAGCAATGAATAAAATGGCTCAATAAGCCATTAAATGCACCAACATAATACTAAAAATACATGTATTACTATTATTCACAGTTTATTTCTGTTTCCATCAAACTTGGATGGCGGCTGATGGAAAGATAGACGGTCGTATGTTAAGTTTCCTGCTGCTGGTTAAAACAACTGACCTCTAACTGAACTAAAATAACTTACTAAGTGAACCTAAAACAAAACAGAGCTGCAGAACAATTCAACATATAGATCAAGACATGTTGGGAGTCTGGACGGAAGTGAAGAAGATTCAAGTCAACTGACTCTGCCTTCGTTGAGCTTTCACAGCTGGATGACTAAAGATCAACAGATCACCGGTTTTATATCCCGACAACAAACTCTTCTACACAAAGTCAGGAGTATTTTACAACAACAGCAGCAGACACCAGACTTTATCCAGGTGTCTTTCTGCAGGTCTTCACCAAAACTAAAACAACAAGCAGCCGTCAGTGATCCAACAATAAACAACAGAAGATAGAAGTTTACACCTGTTAAAAAAAGAATAAATACTGTGAGAATCACTGATCCACTTTGTGATTTCGATGATAGAAATCAGAAGCAGTTTAGAATTTAAGTCGTGACACCGCCCAGTGTGGACGCTGCGTAAAGACGCCGACGGCTTCTTCACTCACCTTGATGTCTTTACCAAACAGGTTTGCGTAGAAACACAACCAGTTCCTGGAGATGTAGAGTCGACCCTGCAGCAGGATGTCTCTCAGCAACGCACACGAATACACTACAGGAGAAGAAGAAGAAGAAGAAGAAGAAGAAGAAGAAGAAGAAGAAGAAGAAGAAGAAGAAGAAGAAGAAGAAGAAGAAGAAGAAGAAGAAGACAGTCAGCGATGGAGTGTAAAGTATATTTGAGGTATCTGTACTTTATCTTTATGATGCTTTGTTATAAATCTTATTCAGGTAATAACACAAACGGTTTCCATCAGTGAATAAACGAGCTGCTCAGAGGAAAATAAGGTCCAGAACACTGTTTGAAGCTGGAGAGGTGGCAGGGTCCGCCACATATAAACAAAGAGAGAACAGTGTAAATTCAGTTTGTTCATCAGCCAATGAAGATCTTTCTCTGCTCATTAACATTTCTTCTCCTGAACTGCAGACTGCTCCTTTAAGTAACAGTTCAACGTGAGACTAAAGAGTATTTTTACAGTACAATTACTTTTATTTCTGTTAAAGATCTGGATAATTCCTCCAACACCGGGAAAACAAACTTTAACTGCACGTCAGATCAAATAATCTCATCAGGAGCTGAAAACATTTCTTCCATCGTTGGGTTCAGTCTGAGCTAACTGGGTCAAACTGTGTGTTTATCGGACCAGGACAGGTGTAACACAGTGCAGGTGTGCTGAAACATCTGTCCTGTCAGTCAGCGTCCTCCTCTGACTCCTCCTCCTCCCCTGACTCCTCCTCCCCTGACTCCTCCCCTGACTCCTCCCCCGACCTCCCCGACAGTTCGTACCTTTCATCAGGATCTCCTCTTTCGGAACCGTCTGGAACAGTTTGTGGTACTGAGAGTTGTACTTGCTGACGGTCTGCGGAGGAACAGAATCAATCACAATGAATGAATATCATAATTACTATTTACATTATATATTAATAGCAACAACAACATCTAATAATAACAACAATAACATAATGATGATAATGAGCTGGTGCTGTCACGATACTAGAAGTTCTAACTACGATACAACACCTCGAAAAACATCCATGTTTGATACCACGGAGGAACATCGCCACAACATCGAGGGAACATCTCAAATCTTTACGATCGATATTCACACCAGAGGTTTCAAACTGACGGCCTGCTTCCTCCCTCCGCCCCTGACCTAAATCTAACAACATCCAGCCTCCAAAATGTTTTTTTTCTTTTAGTTGTTTCACACAAAAACACAATTTTATTTTTTTTATAAAATGTGAGTTGACTTTTATTTTGAAGAACACCAGTCACAGGAAATGCAGTGTCATCAGTTAGCAGAAATTCTTTCCCAGAGCAAACCAGAGGCCGTTTTCAGCATCAGTTTTAAATATGTTTAATTCTGTCGGTGAACAGAGCTGCTAACAGGGAAACACGAAGAGGACGAATTATTTTAAACTTATTATCTTAACAACCGTATTCGAGCCATGAAACATGAAATCGTCCACCTGAGCCTCTTTCCCTCAGGTGTGCATCAACTACAGCTGAGAAAAATAAAAACATGATCAGTGTCGGCCGTGAGAAGCAGGTGATTAAAGGTATCAGATGAAAAAAGTTCACATCGTGCATCCCAGTGTTTTAAATCGAGTCTCCAGAACTGTTCTGTGGACTACGACACTTCACCTGACTTTACATCAAAGACACATTTTTGTGTGAACTGCTCCTTTAAGAACAACACTACCGCTCCAGACGCAGCCGGTCGTCTTGCTGCTGGTCTCGTTTGTTTATGTAGGTCATCAGCATTAAACCGAGTCTGTTTCATAAGCAGATAAAAGCTCCGCGTCTCGTGTTGCACTAAAGCATCTGAACACTTCGTCCACAGCTGACTTTCTGGAATATTGTGCTGAAGTATTGTTTCGGTTCCTGATATGTGGGTCAGAAGTTACATCATCTGAACCCCCCCCATACACCTGTGTGTCTTTATTGTCTGAGCCGGTGACTTCCTGCCTTCCTCTTCCTGTCTGAAACAACAAAGACTGAAACAACAGAGAGCAGCAGCAGCAGCCGCTCGACGCCGGCTCCTCCTCAACTTCTGAAGAACATTTGGGTCAAAGTTTTCAGCTTCGGCAGAAGAAGACGAGAAGTTTTGTAAAATAAGTTGTGTCATCAGCATCAATTCTATCCTTCTGTTATCTGAACAATGTTCTCTCAGACGCCCGTCGAAACACGCAAACTACGTCTGCATCCTGCGAAGCTGCGTGATGGATGAACACACTGCATGTGTTCACACACACACACACAGACACACGAAAACACACACAGACACACACACAGACACACACACGCAGACCCAGACACACACACAGACAAGAACACACACACAAACACACACACACACAGACCAGACACACACACATGAACACACACACACGCACACACACAGACACACACACACACACACTCACTCACACACACACACAGACACACACACTCCTGACCATGTTGCCATGGAGACGAGACAGACGCCGGAAACCTCTGGAGAGACTTAAAAAAAGAATTGAAAGGACTCCTGCTGGCCTGTCGTCATCTCTGGACGTCTGAAAACAACTTCAGAGCTGAGTGTGTGTGTGTGTGTGTGTGTGTGTGTGTGTGTGTGTGTGTGTGTGATGTTACATCGGCCACATGCATCTGCAGGTGTGGCGGCGATGTCGACACGTGGTGATTGCGAGGCTGAGTGAAGGACTCACTGATCCTCTGTAACACTTCTTCACATCTTCGTAGGACAGGTCGTCGATCAGCTGCAGCCTGCAGGAAACATCACATCACATCTGATGAGCTCAGAATCTGTCAGAGGAGACAGACACAGTTTCTGCAGAGAGGCAGAGACCAGAGCGACAAATTTCTCTGTGCAACAAGAATAAAAATACAAACAAGAACCTGGGATCTGTTAAGCAACAAGTTTCTGCACATCACTTCCTCAAAGAGCAGTTTGGAAAGTGTTGCAGAAGTGATGCAGCAAAATGTCATTGCTGCATCACAGTGATTAAATACAGAGAGGAAGCGTTTCCTCTGATGTTTTGAAATACACAACAGTCTTACTTCATTAAAATAAAGTGAACTTGGATTCAGTCACTAGTAACTTTTCAGATTAAGATTTCACATGAAAACAGTCAGAGTCAGTCTGTTTTACCACCTTTACCTGTCCTGTTGTTTTGGTGGCCTGTAATAGTCAAAGTTAAAGACACTGGGTCCAAAAAGCAAAATTTGCCTTTAAAATGCATCCATTAATTATTGAATTTCTTAGTTGCTGAAAGTAATTACCACATGTTTCTAAAATGCCGAAATTCTGACACAAAATAAGAAAAACGTGACCTTGAAGAGCCCGTTCAGACCTGGTGTCAACACCTGTCCTGAGTGATGTGATCGCAGGTGGACAACCTCAGCACAGGTGTGAAAGAGACACATTGAGGACACATTTGAGATGTAAATGACATGTTTGGTCAGATGTTTGTGAACACGCCGTCTGTTTCAGCTGATCCAACCATTGAACCAGTCACCACAACATCACCAGACTCCATTAACAAATGTGGTGATTTTAAGAGTTGTTGAGTTAAAACAAACTTTCTAACGTAGTGAAACTGTGTCTCTGACAGATTCTAACTGGTTGTGTCCTTGTTGTAAATTCAGCAAATGTTCTACATGAACTTCTTTCTGTCTTTGAGTAGAAACATGGAGTCTGTTTGTCTCCGTGATGTTTATTTGCATACAGAGCTGTTAAGCAGGTGGTCACTCCGTGTCAGCTGTGAACTGACGGACTGAGAGCTGTGGATCACTCAGGATGGATGAAGATACGAGGTCTGAACGGGTCCTAAAGTCGACAACGAAGCAATGAAAGACGCAGAAGAAGGATGAGCGGTTCAATGACGTCATATCAAAACATACATTTTGAAATGTCATAAAAACAACAACAACAACAAAAACAGTCTGTGCAAACATCAGCGTAGAGAACTTATTAGAAGCTGGAGTGTTAATCCACCTTCTGTTGAGTTGGTTTAACTAAACAAACTGTCACACACACACACACACACACACACACACACACAAAGTTATTTAAATGGTCATTTAATCGCGGTCAGGACAGGAGGAAGCAAGTCAACATGAAGTTCATGCAAAAAGAAAAACAACTGACAAACGTGTGAAAATGTGAATAAACAAATGATCGAGAGGTGAAGTGAAGCGAAAATGACCATCAGCGACTGGTTTTAGTTTGGTACACTGCAGTTCTGTGTGCGTGTGAAAGGAGCGATTGTCCACAAGAGCTACTGGGTGGCTTTCTCACACACACACACACACACACACACACACACACACACACACACACACACACACACACACACACACACAGATAAAAGAACTAATTATGCAAACAGTTTCAGCCTGAATGGAGAAACTGGAGCAGGGAAACAGGCCGGTCTGAAAGCTGGCGCTGACATGACACTGGACATTCTTATTATCGCGGTGGAGGACGGAGCACAAACACCACACTGTGAACAGTCCTGCGCTCAAAATGTGCCGTAAAAATATGTAAAGTGTATATAAGTATATTCAGAAATGTTGTGTCAGACTGACACTAATGATTGTTTTCATTCTGGACTCGTCTGATTATTAATGTCTCCATGAATCCACTGAGACTTCACACTGACTTAAATGATTCAGTCCAGTAACTTTATCATCATGTCAAATCATATTCAGCATGGTTCAACATCAGCATTCAGTAACTAAATGCTAGTTAGATGCAGTGAAGTATCAGTGCAGAGCAGCACGACGTCATTTATGTGTTTATTTTGTTTCCAGCTGCAAAATATTCAATTACAGAAAATCACTTATTGATATTTCTTTGTTTATTTGTCACATGATTCCCCCAAAAATAGAAATTTAGTCGGACTTAAAGCAGCGACGAGGAACTTTCATTCTGTGTTGATTCTGGCGCCTCCTGTGGACAGAAGCTGTGTGAGCGCCGCCGTCTCCTGTCTGAAGATCTATAATTAGATATCTGTGTATTTAAACTTGTTTTCTCTTTAAATGCAGCGTTACGTTTCAACACTTTAAATCCTGATGTGTCCTCATGTGTGGCTCAATGTGGGGTTGTTGGCACACACACACACACACACACACACACACACACACACCTCCTTCCCAGCAGCCTCTCCGTCTCTCTGAGCTCTGCTGCCTGGAAACGTGAGCTGACTGCACGTGCTTCAGGCAAAAACACACACACACACACACACACACACACAGCGCACACACACACGAACACACACACACACACACACACACACGAGCACACGCACACACACACACGCTGCAGCCTCTCCTGCAGCTTGTTTTCTACGTGACAGGAATAACAGAGCAGTGAGGGACGCTGAGGCTTTCCCTCTCTGTGTATTGTCTGTCCTGCACGTCTCCTCAGCTTTCATCAGCTGCCAAACACACACACACACACACACACACACACACACACACACACACACACACACACACACACACACACACACACACACACACACACACACACACACACACACACACACACTTTGTCAGGACTAATGAGGGAGTTGGTTGATTACGAGGGATCTGAGTCATCAACATGAAGTGTGTTCAGCAGCCTCCTGTACCGACGGGCAGGTCGAGTCATCGCGTGGACATCGCTGTCCGTCCACAACATCTGGATTCATCTGAACTCCAGCTGTGACATCCAGCAGCTGCAGGAGGATTCCACCTGCAGCCTGACCACATCTGTTTCCTCCAATCACAACACAGCTGACCACTGTGCCGTGACATGTGAGGAAGTATTTAAACACATAAAGTAACACGGAGCTACGATCTGTATTTGTATTCACATTTAAGTGTGTGAGTCCAACAGAAGTCCTTCATCTGCTTTCTACGGCCTTCAAAGGTGCTTTCAAAAAGCATAAAAACTGTTTTCAGATTCCGTTCGTACATTATTTCTGCTCACAAATCACAGAAAATAAGACTTTAACTGCAGAACTTGCCTGGGAATCTTCATGTTTTTAAGTTTTTCATCAGCATCAAATCGACCCAGTGATACTCGTCTGTATGTCCATACAGACACTGCAAACAGGAGCTGCTAACAGCTAATCTAACATATTTTCAATGATGCTAATTTGACAGTAAATATAAACAAATACAGGCTCAGGTTGTAGCTAACAGCTAACTGACTGCCTCCATGGTGGGCGTGTTGCGCTCCGAGGCGTCTGAACGTCAGTCTCATCACCTGTAACGCTGATTTATTATAAGTCTTAAAGTAAATGATTGGGACGCGATCTGAAGACCGCGATGCGATGGGGCGGGGCTTAACCTGCAGCGACTCACCTGAAGGGCAGGGGGCAGTGTCCATCCTCCTCCCTGTGGGGCTCCACCTCATGTGGGTGCAGGACGCCGACATCATCGCTCTGCTCCAAATTCTCCGACATCATCATTTCTGGCAGGAAGGTCTGCGGGGAGGAATAAACAACGAGTGTGCACATTTTGTACTGTTGTTTGAAATCGTCTGCCTCGATGTGACGAGTGTCTGTGAATAAGTGCTTATTTTTATCCGTCTTCTACGGAGAGACACAGTAAACTGAGAATGTCATTGTCAACTTGTTATTTTCTGCATATGACAATAAAGCGTCTGAATCCTTGAATCCTATTTCTGTTTAAAATCACAGGAACAGGTTTATTTCACTCCTGGACTCTCAGGTGGAGCCGTCACAACACGGTGTTATGTTTCATGTTAACACTTTCACTCTTCGAAGATTGTGAAATAATGATCAGGAGGAGAGGTGGGAGGGAGGCTGAGCGACGCAGCATCAGATAACAAGTTCTAAAAATAGAGGCGTGACCAACATCCAGCGAGCGAGAGAAGAAGCAGCAGAAACATTTAGTTCTCAGATTAACACCAAGCACACGGGAACACTTCTATTCCTCTGGTTTAGAAGGAGAAGCTCCCGCGACCGTCTCCACGACCAAAACTCAGTCCGTCAATTCACACCTGACATCAACCTGTGATATGATGTCACTTCCTGCTCTATAAGAAACAAACCCGTCCATCACTGAGACAAACAGAAAGAAGGAAACAATAGATTTAGAATTTGTCGCAGTCGTTTCACAAAGTCTGTCCAGTTTCTCATGAAACAACTCTTAAAATCACCACATTTGTTAAAGGAGTCTGGTGATACTGTGCTGACTGGTTCAATGGTGAAACAGACGGTGTGTTCACAAACATGTCATTCACATCCCAGTAGATTTGGGCCTGATACTAGATGGAGTACTGGATCCGTACTGCGGTACGTGTAGTACAACGCTGAGTACTTGTATTTGTTCTACATGTACGTTCCTGCAGTGAGACGACGGAGGGTGTCGATGACGGAGAGCTGTGATTGGAGAGAGAGAACCTTTGATCTGAAGCTCTGAGACGCCTGAACACGTGACCGACACCACACACGGCAGCGAGGATATTCTCTCCTCTGTTGCCATGGCAACGGCATGAAAAGAGCCTGCTCGGGTCAGGTATTTGTCTCCTCGTCTCGGCCGGATTCAGAACACAAACGCAGTTTTCTGACAGCCAGTTGAGTCGAACGATCACGTCGACAAGCTTTCTGTGCAGGAAACACATCAGAGGTCAGACTCAGGTGTTTAACAGCCTGATTCCTTCAGTGACTCTGACTCATGTCGTATTAACGGATCAGTGTTGAGGAATGTGTTGTAGACCGTCTGAGCCCGCAGGAAGAGCGCTGACCGTTCTGTTTCTTTAAGCGTTAAAGATCTTTTTCTCTCGACCACGCTGCTGTTTGTGTGTCAGAAAACTGCTTTGCATGTCGTTCTATCTGCAACCTCCGCCTGAGTACACGTCCAACCACAGCAAGTTGAGGCTGTTTGTGAACATGTATTTGACTAATGTGACACAATTCAAACGGCTTTTTGTTAAAATGCAGCGACTGTTCAGGATTCAGCCCTCTGTGAGCGAGTGTTAGAGTCACAGCGTATTCAAGCCATCCACAGAAACCAGTTTTGGGATCTTCATGCTCTCTAGGAATGAAGGACAGAAGGATTTCAGTTAAATCAAATGACAATGTTCTCCTTCGATAAGTAGCGGAGGAAGAGAATCAGGTCATGAACATGTCGTGTGAACGTATCTGTGGTTTGAAGAAGACTGGAAAGATTCGACCACATGCGAAGGCTGATACACGATCATCACGCTCACCTCTTTTCCTCATCATCCGTTTACGAGACGAGCTCCGAACTCATTTCACGCTTCATCTGAACTGAACCTCCTCCGTGCACTCGACTTGACCTCCGAACAATTTGACCACTGACACCACAGACTCGGTGTCAGTGAGCTCATTCAAATCTCATGGCTGCTGTCGTTAACTGGAGGATGAAGCTCCAGCGGAGGTCAACACAAACATATCTGGAAGCCAAATATGAGAAATAAAAACCCTCTTCAGGAGCAAAATAAAGATGAGACTGATATTTCTACAACATGTTCCTACACATGGAGCCTTCTCACCCTCCCTCCAGCTGACAGCAGGTACTTCTGTTCCTCCTCCTCCTCCTCCTGGTCGCCATGGAGACGGCCGTTGGTTTCCTCTCGAAGGAGTTTCAGCCCGCTGATTAAATCAGGCAGCACCTCGGGGAGACGCAGGCTGTTTGCTGTAATGGGAGCACTTTAGATCTTCACCTGTGGCTCGACTTCCCGCCGTCACGCGTCGGGTCGCACAACAAACGTTCGACTGAGAGGACGGATCGGGTCGACTGAGACTCTGACAGAGAAACCTGCTCAGACCCTGTCGTAAAGCAGCGGGAAGCTTCAAGCTGTGCTGTCAGTTTGATCAGTTATCAGTCATTAGTTTAAATCACACAGGGAGGAGAACGGTAACACCAGAAATCATGGAGCCAAAAGCTTAAGCCAGGTGACTTTAGGACACGAGGAACAGGAACTAATTTCTCTCAATGTTGATATGATGTCTTCAAAGATATAACGTAACATTTCTGCACCAAAATGTCCAAGAACAACTCGACCTTTGTTCTGTATGTTGTTGTGTTCTGACATTTTCCCAAATGTTTCCAACAATGTTCAAACCAGAGAAATCCACAAGTTTCCTCGAGGTAACGTTTCAACGAGACTTAACGTAACGTTAATAAAACTTTAAAACAGCTCGTCTGTGAACATTTGTGTCTGAGTCACATCAGACAGACCTCCATCAGCAGTGGTGGATGTTTACTGATGTTTTCACCAGACTGACCGCGGCATCGTTTGTGTTTAATCGCCTCAAACAGTCAGATTTTACTGAACATCAGGTGAAGCTCTGAGTGAAGTCAGCACTCAGCAGAGACTCTGGTTCTGGTTCTGGTTCTGTCTCCTCTCTGTTACGTTACGTTCATGAAGTAAAGTCCATTTCCCCTCCAGCTCCAGTCAGCAGAACAGAACCTGGAGGTCAGCTCCGGATCACTGCTGCAGTCAGGCTGATCGACAGGAGTGAAGATGAAATCACCTTTTAATCCCACAAGTTACAAACTAATCTCTGAGCTCTGCTCCCGTCAGCAAACGGATCAGAACAGAACCTGATGAGACTCCAGGTGTTTATTCCTCCAGAAGGTCTGGATCTGCACCGACTGTCTCCTCCAACTGCTTCAAACTCAAAGTACTGCAGTCAGCAGATAGTTTCCTACATACACAAATCCTCTGAACTGATCAAGCTTCACTGAAACATCCTCTGACACGTGACGCTGCGGGTGAAACCAGCCGATGATCATCATGTTCCTGATGGTCACATCGTCTCCACCGCAGCAGTGAAACGTATGCAAACTGTAAGAAAATAATATTCATCTACAACCAAGATTCATTTTCACTTCTGTCCAGCACGACACACACACACACACACACACACACACACACACACACACACACACACACACACACACACACACACACACACACACACACACACACACCACCTCAGTACAAATTCAATGCACTTGTACTTTTTATTTCTTCTCCACAAGATCTCAGAGGGAAATATTGTACTCTTTACTCCACTACATGTATCAGACAGCTTTAGTTTCTCTTCAGATGCACCTCCAGAAGTGGATGAAATGTTTCTTTATGTCCTCTAACGTCTCCTCAAATCAGTTTGGGATCTCGGGGCTTCTGGAGACTTGGATTACAGCAGACATAGTGATCAAGTCTCCAGCTGCTTCAGTTGTTTAGGAGATTGCAGACTTTCTTTCCATCCTCACATGATTAATAGTTATTTCTGAGCTCATATCTCTCAATGTGAAAGTTTTCAGACGGATGTTAAAGGGCGACGGTTACAAGCAGAGATGAAGAGAGATAATACTGAACAATCATCAGGTGAAAGTTTATCTAAATGTCATGTAAGAGCAGGAAACGAGTGTCAGGTTGGAGGAGTGTGTGTTGCTCCGGTCCTGCAGCTCCTCGCTGACAGAGGCGTTGTGTTTGTGGTGCCGGGCCGCCCCAGAACCTCCGAACACACACGAGGAAACACAAAACACACCGCGGCGGGCCGAGCCAAAACAGACGAGATGCTGCGTATTCAGAGCTGCTGGAGCGAACGGAGGCTGAGAGCTGAATGTTAACTGACTGCTGCAGCTGAGACGGAGCTCAGAGACAGACAGACTCGAGCTCACAGGAGGGTGAGGGCGTCTTCATGACCACTGACGCTCTCCGTCTGCAGTTTCCTCATCTTTATCATCCTATCTGTCTTTTCTTTTTACTTCCTGTTTGCTGTGTGTCTTGCTGAAACAGAAATGATGACAGAATCGCTTTCACGCTTGATAATCAGTATGTTCATGAAGGTTTTAATAGTTCGATGTTTTGGGGAATGTTTGTATCTCTTCCTCTCTGAGAGCCGGTTCAGACCCGGAATCACCATCCATCCACCCTGAGCCAATCACAAGTCTCTTAGTCCCAACTCACAACTCACTAAACTGACACATTTGTTAAGGGAGTCTGGGGACTTTCTCCACGGGGACAAAGAAGGAGCCTATATTGTTCCTGTTTAGTGTCTTTGTAACATGTGACATGTTTAGATCAATAACATGTTTCTTCTTTCATAAATGGAGTGTAAATGGTGACATCAGTGTAAACAGTGTGTTCAAACAGCTGATCAGTGTTGGCAGGTAAGACTTTAGCACTTTAGACACAGAAGCAGACAGGCTGGTACAGACATGCTGCCACAAACTGACACTTTGTACAAGGAGACAAACAACTTCAGCTTCTGATTTAATGCTGAATTTACAACAAGGACACAACCAGTTAGAATCTGTCAGAGACACAGTTTCACTACGTTAGAAAGTTTGTTTTAACTCAACAACTCTTAAATCACCACATTTGTTAAGGGAGTCTGGTGATGTTGTGTTACTGGTTCAATGGTTGGATCAGCAGCAAAACAAAAGTACTAATTATACATAAAGGTTAATTTCAGAGAGTTACATTGAGGAGGAGGTCCAGGAAGATATTATTTAGATGAATGTGCACACAATAATATTTAGTGTTGTATTATATTGTGCAAAAAGATCAATAAATAAACTTCATCATTCTCTGACCTGATTTTGGACGGCTGGTTGGAGAAGATGTCACTTTGAGCTCTGCGACGCTGTGATGAGCATTCTTCACCTTTCTCTGACACTTTAGAGTAGGAATGCTATTTCTTTAATCAATAATCTGTTCACTTAACAATCGAATATCGATTAATCATTAATAACATATGAAATATGTGATCTATGTTTGCTGTCAAATCAGACCAAGATCAGACTGAACGGCTAAAACGTAATGATATATTTTCATGATAAACGTTTACTTTTGTTACAAATTACTCGTTTTTTAATTAAATACATTTTCTCACACAAGTATTTTGTGTTTTATTTGGATATATTTGAAAATCAAGCATCTGTAATCTGTTACTGTAAAATACTCTGACGCGTTTGTCCCGTCTCTTATTGTCAGACATTTTCAATCGGTTAAATTCTTTACAGTGATTGATCGATTAATCATTAACATCCCTGCTTTACAGACTAAATGATCAATGGATTCATTGTTAAAATAATCAGTAGACTAATAGACAATGAAAATAATTAGGAGCTGTATCAGTAATAATGATGTAATGATGTAGATATAACTCACCGGAGCTGCGTGAGAACTGATTGATACTGTAAATTAGTCTAAGTTACATTATGAACGCAGGACTTTTACTTGTAATGGAGTATTTTTTCTCAGGACAGGATCAGAGGAACATTTCAGCCTCGTGTCACTTTGATTTGATTTACAGAAGAAAGACAAAGAAACAAAATGTCCATCGAGCTGACTGAAGAATTAATTAAATAATATAATATCAGTGGGGTGGAGGTGATGGAGGAGGTGATGGAGGATGTGCTCCACCCTCCACACTCAGCTTCTGAGGTGACTGTAATCACACCTGAGCACACCTGTGAGGCTGCAGGGCCTCTCTGCTATAATAAAGCTTTATGTCACATTTACTCTGAGTAAAAATCAAAGTAACTGAAACGTAGTGGAGTAAACAGCACCGTTCTACCCTCCGGGCTGTGGTGGAGCGCAGGAGGAGATGATGCACCTGAAGACGGCGGTACTGGAGTAACTGTAATCGGATACTATCCTGCTGATGGACTCTGCTGCTTCTGCTCGCGCTGGAGACACTGTGAGGACCAGCAGTAACACTACGACCATCAGTGATGACATCACAGCGCGTCCTCATCACACTCGCAGGTTCACACAGCGGACACGGTCTTACCTTCGTCTCACGTCCCGTCTTCAATCAGGTCCGCGGATGGAGGGCAGGGACCGTCCGTCTGTCCGGTGTCGGTCCGTCTGCTGGTCCGCCGGAGCAGAGCCGCTGCTGCTGCTGCTGCTGCTGCTGGGAGAGCCGCTGCGTCAAGCCCGCGCCATTTAACACAGACCATACCGGAAGTGACAGGAAGTGGCCTTCAAAGTAAAGGTTAAAAAAAAAGCTGGGGGTGGAAGGTGGCCGACAGTCACCGGGTCACCTCTCAGACTGACTGAAGGTGAGCTGCTGGATTAAACTGCAGGATCAGCTGCTGGACCGGAACTTTGCTGGTTTCGCGGCACGCAGAGCCTCTCAGTGAGGACAGTCCTCCATCAACCTGTCTGAACCCGGCAGTGCTAATAAACTATCAGCGGCCGCCATGTTGTTCCTGTATCGTGGAACGGAAGCTGCATGAAACCTGATTAAACTTTAAAACAAGGCAGCGATGATCAAATCTAAACCACCGCTCTGTATATTTCTCTCCTGAAGTGTCTTCAGAAACATCTCGGAGTGACTGTTTGGGGTTGCTGTAAAAAAAAAATCCGGAACCGGAAGTTGCCGCCATATTGTTTCTGTATCGTGAAAAAAGGAGACTAAAAAAAATAATCTGATTAAATAATAAAACAATCTGATACGAACCTTGATCCTGCTCATCATCTGTTTCTCTCCTAAAGTGTTTTCTGAGACATATTTAACGTACCATTTAGCTGCTGCTCAGAACCGGAAGTGGTCGCCATATTGTTTCTGTACCGTGAAAACGAAGGCTGAAAAAACTGATTAAACTGATTAAGTTTACAGAAACATGTTTTAGTGACTGTTTAGCTGTAATATCATGTTATTTTGTTTGTAGCAGGCTGCTTTACTGTTTCCTGTTTCCTAACTGATTCAGTGTCTCCGTGTTTACTTTCTAAAGCGTCTTTGAGTATCTAGAAAATAATTTATTATTATTAATACTATTTATGAATGCACCAAAGATCAATTTAACGGATATATGTGTTTGAATTTTGGGTTAGGTTTTTTATAAAAAATATATATATTTCTGTATAATTTTTCTTCTGTATTGTTCAAAAATACTACATGCATACATACTTAGAAAATACATTTGAAAATTAATAAAGAAATTAAATAGGCAAAATAAATAAATAAGAAAATTAAAACAAAGGTAAATTAATAGAGGAGACTTAAAACAGGAACATCAACATTAATTAATGCATATATTTATTAGTATAATTTTTGTTGCATGTTGCATTTGAGAGATTTTATATTAACTTTTTGATCTTGGCAGTTTTGTCCTCATTATACAGTTGTTCTGAAGTGGAACACTACACTGTATAAACAGTTTATTGGGTCCTATTTACTTAAAACAAATAAAACAAAACATCTTTAAAAAAATTATTCTCATATGATCTTTGATTTTTATGGATTAAAATGCAGCGACATGCTGTAGACGCATGACGAATGACAAAAACACATTTCTTTATCTGAACTTTAATCTGGACTGAAACATCCTTCAAGTCCACAAAGCCCTGAAAAGCAGAAGCTCTGAGGTGGGTGGAGTCACCGTCTGCTCTTCCTGATGACTTCCAGGTAAAAGCCTCTGGACAACAGCTACAAACCAAACTGAAATATAAAAACGAGGCAGATAAAACCCAAACTATCTGCCTGGCTCAACACGATGAGTGAGACGATGCAGCTGTTTGTGTTGTGTGTGATTTGGGTGAACTTCACCTTTAATCAGTCTGCAGCTGAGACATTAAACAGTACAGCAGCGCCTCCCTGTGGATGAACAACCACACTACATCTGAGGATCATTCAGAGCAGGGGACACAAATCAAACACCTCGTAATAAACACTCAGGAGGATGTAAACACAAGTATGATGATGTTTTAGTTTCATTCAGTCAAACAGGCTCAGTTCAGAATGTGTCGTGGACGTACAGACGACGATCACTGCATCACTGTGATACTGAAGAAAAGATGAAGACATGAAGATTCTCAAGCAGGTTCTGCAGTTTCTAATGAGCAGAGTGATGGAGGTTTATTTTGGATGGACGTCAGACAGAATAAAATCCTGGAAGTCACAATGATTAATGACTAAATGATGTTAACACCCAGAGGGAAATTTTACTGACGCTGTGACGAGTAACCAAAAGTCTCTGAGTAAAAGTAAAGATATCGTGTTAAAATATCACTTTGCTGAAACTGAAGTCACGAAGTCGCCCAAACCAATATAACTGAAATGATCTGATATTAAATTTACTTAAGTATCAGAAGTAAAAGTACATTATACATATATTTACATGTTTATACTGTTAAACTTCCAATTCATAATGTTTAAATGGGAAAAGTTTGATTAGAAGCTACAAGAATCCCAAAGAACAATTTTGTTCTGTGTGTGACGTCATCACAGAGTTACATGTGATGTGAAGAAGAAGTAAAGTGATTAACACTGAGTGGATGTTGGGATTGTTGTTGGCTTGAGGAGAGGCTGTAAAGAGAGTTGTAGCCTGGTGTAGTATTTTGTTGCATGTCTTGGATTGACCTCTGTTGTTTAGTTGTCTGACTGTTATCACATGTTAAAGACTCCAATACAAGAAACAATGTGAACGACATGAAGTAAAAAGACTCCTGTTGACACAGACTGTCCTTAAAGCCTTCAGTGTGTTGTATGAGAATAGATCTTGTGCCAAAAGTAATCAGGTCGAACCTGAAAGGCAACAAAACCTCACCTGCAGAGCAGAAAGAGGCGGAGCAACACTGGAAAAACACAACAGCTTTAAAACCACATTCAGTAAATGAAACTAAACATTCGTCAGAGAAGCAGCCGTCGAGACTCGTCTCTCCGTTTCTCTCGAAGGAAAACTGAAGTTGACTCAGTCGGGCCTTTCTCAGCAACACAGCAGAATCTCTGACAAAATCTGGTGAGTACAGCTGATAATATTTACTGTATTTCAACAACCATTAACACAAAACTACAACTCTGCTCCAACAGGAGGTTCTGTTGTTTTTATTATCTGGCTTCAAGTGAAACTTCTGCTTAACAAAAAAATTATTAAATATTTCACAGTTTCATTAATCTAGCTTTATGTTTTTATGTCTAAACAACACATCACTTTCACTTTTCATCCTCAGACTGTAAACATGTCTGCTGCCAGCTGTCTGCTGACTGAAGATCAGTTTCTGTGCTCCATCTGTCTGGATGTGTTCACTGATCCAGTCACCACACCATGTGGACACAACTTCTGTAAAACCTGCATCACTCAACACTGGAGTGTTAACGTCCCGTACAAGTGTCCCAACTGTAAAGAGGTTTTCTACACGAGACCGAAGCTGCAGGTCAACACGTTCATCTCTGAGATGGCTGCTCAGTTCAGACAGTCAGCTCAACAGAAAGCCAGCAGCAGCAGCTCAGAGCAACAAGTTTCCAAACCAGGAGAAGTTCCCTGTGACGACTGCACTGGAACCAAACTGAAGGCCCTGAAGTCCTGCCTGGTGTGTCTGGCCTCCTACTGTGAGACTCACCTGGAGCCTCATCTGACAAAGTCAGGCCTGAAAAGACATCAGCTGATCGACCCTGTGGAGAACCTGGAAGGCAGGATGTGTACGAAGCACGATAAACTGCTGGAGCTGTTCTGTAAGACCGACCAGATGTGTGTCTGCATGCTCTGCACTGTTTTAGACCACAAGACACATGATGTTGTTCCTCTGAAAGAAGGATATGAAGGAAAGAAGGCCGAGCTGGGGAAGACAGACGCTGAAATTCAGCAGATGATCCAGAAGAGACGACTGAAGATTCAGGAGATGAAGCGCTCAGTGGAGCTCAGTAAGAAAGATGCAGACAGAGAGATAGCAGCTGGTGTTCAGGTCTTCACCGCTCTGAAGGAGTCTGTTGAGAGAAGCCAGGCCGAGCTCATCGACACCATCAAAGAGAAGCAGAGAGAGACAGAGAAACAGGCTGAAGGCTTCATCAAAGAGCTGGAACAGGAAATCTCTGAGCTGGAGAAGAGAAGCTCTGAGGTGAAGAAGCTCTCACAGTCTGAAGACCACCTCCACCTCCTCCAAAGCTCCCCATCACTGAACACTGCTCCACCCACCAAGGACTGGACAGGAGTCAGCGTCCGTCCACCTTCATATGAGGGGACTGTGGTGAGAGCTGTGAATCAGCTGGAGGAGACGCTCAGTAAACAGATGAAGAAGCTGTTTGAGGCCGAGCTGAAGAGGGTCCAGCAGTATGCAGTGGATGTGACACTCGATCCTGATACAGCACAACCTGAACTCATCCTGTCTGATGATGGAAAACAAGTTAAACATGGTGATGTAAAGAAGAATCTCCCAGACAACCCAGAGAGATTTGATTATTGTGCCTGTGTCTTAGCAAAGCAGAGTTTCTCTTCAGGAAGATTTTATTATGAGGTTCAAGTTAAAGAGAAGACTGAGTGGGATTTAGGAGTGGCCAGAGAGTCGATCAACAGGAAGGGACAAATCACAGCATCTCCTCAGAATGGTTACTGGACGATATGTTTGAGGAATGAAAATGAGTACTATGCTCGTGCTGGCCCTTCAGTCCGTCTCTCTCTGAAGTCGTCAGCCTGAGAAGGTGGGGGTGTTTGTGGATTATGAGGAGGGTCTGGTCTCCTTTTATGACGTTGATGCTGCAGCTCTTATCTACTCCTTTACTGGCTGCTGCTTCACTCAGAAACTCTACCCATACTTCAGTCCATGTCCTAATGATGGTGGTAAAAACTCTGCTCCTCTGATCATCTCTCCTGTCAATCACACTGAGTAGAACAAACATTTGATTTTCTACAGAAATGTTCACATCGTTTATTGTGATAAATGTACATTTACTGGTGTTTAGACAGATTCTGATTCTGATCAATGTGCTTTTTTCCTTTTTTTTCTACAAATGTGTTTCTTTGATGCGTCACTTTGATTTTACTACAACAACACACCAGTTTTACCACATTGATTGATATTATTTAATGTAGTCTCATGTATTCTAATAACTGCATCACCTGCCTTCAACACTGTTGAATCATCAGAAAACAATGTTCTCAGAAATATGAAGCATTTTTTTGTGTCTGATCGTTGTAAATATAAGAAGAGCTGCATCCTGACAAAACCTTTGTAAATTAACAAAAAGTCATTTGATTTTGATTTTCTCTATAAATAAAATAGAAAAAGAACATTTTATTGTGTCTGATTCATTATTGAGTTTGTTATTGATATCAACAGCTGATGTTTCTAATGACGACCAAATCATGTGATTAAAAACACCATCAGCTGTTCTCAGACTGACTTGAGCTGACGAGCTCCAATCCTCCATCACACCTGAGACAGCTGGTAGTGTGAGATGATGTCCTGTTACTGAAGGTTTGAACAGCTGATATGAACTAAACCAGTGATCTGAGGACGCCCTCTAGTGGAGACCAAGACAAACTGATTTGTTTAATTCAACTTTTAAATCTTATTCATCGGACATTTACAACTTTTTACAGCTACGTCTTCACCTGCAGCTCGATACAAAGTTAAACCAGCAGTCCAGTTTGTCCTCCATCTGATTCAGCATCCTTCATCCTCTTACACTTTTTCAACTATTCACACTTCTTCAAGCTGCTTCTTCATACAGATTAAAAGCAGCAATGTCCAGATTAATGTGCAGTGTTGGGGACGCTTCTCTGTTTCCAGTTGATATTTCAAAGGGAACAATCAGAGGATTGTCTTTTAAAGTTGACTCGGGCTGAAACACGTGGTAGTAACGGCTAAAGTACAAAACTTCTGTTTCACCGGGCTGTTGGCACACTGTGGCTCTATCTCTGGCTCTACTTCTTACTCAGGCTGAAATGCAAGGCAGTAACAGCCAGATATAAACTTCTGTGTATCACAGGGGCACGCTGTGATTAACACAAGGTACACTTAAAATGTCATCAAATTATGACAGCTTGACTACAATACATTGAATACGGGATATTCAAATGCTGAATTGAAATTGTCACAATTTCTACAGAGCACTTTCAACTTGAATCAATAGTATCAAAAGCAAATGGCTTAAAATGGCAGTTAATAATCTAATAGATTTTGGTTAATCAAATGGGTTACAAATTTGATTGATAAATCAATTCTCATCGCACTGCAAGTGTTTGTAAGTACAAATCATCGTCTACTCCTGTAGTAGACTAGTGGTTAAATGTAAAGACTTTTGGCTAAATGGTTCAAGATGTGAATCTCAAATTTTAGCACTGTCCAAATTATGCTGAAATGAATATTGCACATTTATGAATAATTGCCAACAGTACATTGCCTCATACGGGGCACCATCATGTGGATGCATCATACGGGGCACCATTATGTTTTGTTTAATAATGATTAACTGATGGCTATCGGGACACCACCCTTGAAGAAGGGAAAACATAGCAAATTTACTAAATCGGTCTCATAAAAAGGTACTAAACTGTTTATAACTCTGATTAATAATTAACTTAATAACTTGAACCAAATTTACCATAACAGCTAGTAATGGTTGAAGGATTTTGGAGTTCTTCACAGCGTAGAGGTTGGCAACATTCACTCTTGTACAATATTAAATAGACAGCAAGAAGGTTCAAAGTCTTTTATTCAACACAAAGATGAAAACACACAATCTAACGAACATGTACTATATACAAGTGTGTGTGTGTGTGTGTGTGTGTGTGTGTGTCTGGCAAAACAATGCTGGTCACTGATATCACATGTGGGTGTGATATGCTCCAGGCTCAAGGAATGTATGTCTGTGTGTGTGTGTGTGTGTGTGTGTGTGTGTGATGTGATGCCATGTTAGAGAGGATGGTTAGCTGCATGCAAAGACCCTGAGTCTGTGTGAAGCATCGTTCGACTAATGTCAAATTCGCCGTCAAGGAAAGCAAACTAACAATAACCTGACCTGAGATTACAATAACACCAAAACAGTGAACAAACACATAAATTGAACACATATGCATTACATCAACAAGAGTTTAAAATCCTGTCCTTAGCCGTACTATGCGATGCTATGTAAGTTACCAGTCTTTGAAGAAAAGGTGCTGGTGGTTGCAGGAGAAGTTCGGGATTCTAATGTTGAATGCTGTTCTTGCTGTGCAGGACTGATGAAAGTCGGCAGAGGAGGAAACAGTTCGCTCCTTTCCTTTGCAAGGAGTTGTAGCCTGGTGTAGTATGTTGTTGCATGTCTTGGATTGACCTCTGTTGTTTAGTCGTCTGACTGTCAACACATGTTAAAGGCTCCAATACAGGAAAAAATGTGAATGACATGAAGTAAAAAGACTCCTGTTAACACAGACTGTTCTTGAAGCCTTCAGTGTGTTTTATCAGAATAGATCTTGTGTCAGAAGTACGTCAGTAATCAAGTCGAACCTGAGTGGCAACAAAACCTCACCTGCAGAGCAGAAAGAGGCGGAGCAACACTGGAAAAACACCACAGCTTTAAAACCACATTCAGTAAATGAAACTAAGCATTCGTCAGAGAAATAGTCGTCGAGACTCGTCTCTCCGTTTCTCTCAAAGGAAAACTGAAGTGGACTCAGTCGGGCCTTTCTCAGCAACACAGCAGAATCTCTGACAAAATCTGGTGAGTACAGCTGATAATATTTACTGTATTTCAACAACCATTAACACAAAACTACAACTCTGCTCCAACAGGAGGTTCTGTTGTTTTTAGTATCTGGCCTCAAATTAAAGGTGAAACTCGAAAAATTAGAATATCGTGCAACAGTTCATTTATTTCAGTAATCCAACTTAAAAGGTGAAACTAGTATATTATATAGACTCATTACATGCAAAGTGACATATTTCAAGCCTTTATTTGTTATATTTTTGATGATTATGGATTACAGTTTATGAAAAACCCAAATTCGAAATCTCAGAAAATTAGAATATTACATGAAATCAATAAAAAAAGGATTTTAAATACAGAAATGTCGGCCCTCTGAAAAGTATAATCATACATATGTACTCAGTATTTGGTTTGGGCCCCTTTTGCATGAATTACTGCCTCAATGCAGCGTGGCATGGATGCTATCAGCCTGTGGCACTGCTGAGGTGTTATGGAAGACCAGGATGCTTCAATAGCGGCCTTCAGCTCTTCTGCATTGTTCGGTCTCATGTCTCTCATTGATTCTCTATGGGGTTCAGGTCAGGCGAGTTTGCTGGCCAATCAAACACAGTAACACCATGGTCATTGAACCAGGTTTTGGTACTTTTGGCAGTGTTGGCAGGTGCCAAGTCCTGCTGGAAAATGAAGTCAGCATCTCCATAAAGCTGGTCTGCTGGAGGAAGCATGAAGTGGTCTAAAATGTCCTGGTAGACGGCTGCGTTGACTCTGGACTTAATAAAACAAAGTGGACCAACACCAGCAGATGACATGGCTCCCCAAATCAACACAGACTGGAGAAACTTCACACTGGACTTCAAGCATCTTGGATTGTGTGCCTCTCCATTCTTCCTTCAGACTCTGGGACCTTGGTTTCCAAATGAGATGCAAAATTTGCTCTCATCAGAAAAGAGGACATTGGACCACTAAGAAACAGACCAGTTCTGTTTTTCTTTAGCCCAGGTAAGACGCCTCTGACATTGCTTGTTGTTCAGGAGTGGCTTGACAAGAGGAATACAACATTTGAAGCCCATGTCCAGGATCCGTCTGTGTGTGCTGGCTCTTGATGCAGTAACTCCAGCCTCAGTCCACTCCTTGTGAAGCTCCCCCACACTTTTGAATGGCCTTTTCCTGACAATCCTCTCCAGGCTGCGGTCATCCCTGCTGCTTGTGCACCTTTTTCTTCCACAGTTTTCCCCTCCACTTAACTTTCTATTAATGTGCTTTGATACAGCACTTTGAGAACATCCAACTTCTTTTGCAATTACCTTTTGAGGCTTTCCCTCCTTGTGGAGGGTGTCAATGATGGTTTTCCCTATGACTGTGAATTCTGCTGAACCAGACTGAGAGACCATTTAAAGGCCCAGGAACCCTTTGCAAGTGTTTTGGATTAATTAGCTGATTAGAGTGTGACACTTTGAGCCTACAATATTGAACCTTTCACAATATTCCAATTTTCTGAGATTTTGAATTTGGGGCTTTCATAAGCTTTAAGCAATAATCATAAAATAAAAGCTTGAAATATCTCACTTTGCACGTAATGAGTCTATATAATATAGTAGTTTAACCTTTTAAGTTGAATTACTGAAAAAAATGAACTTGTGCACGATATTCTAATTTTTCGAGTTTCACCTGTAAACTACACTAAATAACTCACAGTTTCATTAATCTAGCTTCATGTTTTTATGACTAAACAACACATCACTTTCACTTTTCATCCTCAGAGTGTAAACATGTCAGCTGCCAGCTGTCTGCTGACTGAAGATCGGTTTCTGTGCCCCATCTGTCAGGATGTGTTCACTGATCCAGTCACCATACCATGTGGACACAACTTCTGTAAAACCTGCATCACTCAACACTGGAGTGTTAATGTCCCGACCAAGTGTCCCAACTGTAAAGAGGTTTTCTACACGAGACCAAAGCTGCAGGTCAACACGTCCATCTCTAAGATGGTTGCTCAGTTCAGACAGTCAGCTCAACAGAAAGCCAGCAGCAGCAGCTCAGAGCAACAAGTTTCCAAACCAGGAGAAGTTCCCTGTGACGACTGCACTGGAACCAAACTGAAGGCCCTGAAGTCCTGCCTGGTGTGTCTGGCCTCCTACTGTGAGACTCACCTGGAGCCTCATCTGACAAAGGCAGGCCTGAAAAGACATCAGCTGATCGACCCTGTGGAGAACCTGGAAGACAGGATGTGTACGAAGCACGATAAACTGCTGGAGCTGTTCTGTAAGACCGACCAGATGTGTGTCTGCATGCTCTGCACCTATTCAGACCACAAGACACATGACTTTGTTCCTCTGAAAGAAGGATATGAAGGAAAGAAGGCCAAGCTGGGGAAGACAGACGCTGAAATTCAGCAGATGATCCAGAAGAGACAACTGAAGATTCAGAAGATGAAGCGCTCAGTGAAGCTCAGTAAGAAAGATGCAGACAGAGAGATAGCAGCTGGTGTTCAGGTCTTCACCGCTCTGAAGGAGTCTGTTGAGAGAAGCCAGGCCGAGCTCATCGACACCATCAAAGAGAAGCTGAGAGAGACAGAGAAACAGGCTGAAGGCTTCATCAAAGAGCTGGAACAGGAAATCTCTCAGCTGAAGAAGAGAAGCTCTGAGGTGAAGAAGCTCTCAAGTTCTAAAGACCACCTCCACCTCCTCCAAAGCTTCCCATCACTGAACACTGCTCCACCCACCAAGGACTGGACAGGAGTCAGCGTCCGTCCACCTTCATATGAGGGGACTGTGGTGAGAGCTGTGAATCAGCTGGAGGAGACGCTCAGTAAACAGATGAAGAAGGCCGAGCTGAAGAGGGTCCAGCAGTATGCAGTGGATGTGACACTCGATCCTCGTACAGCACAACCTGATCTCATCCTGTTTGTTGATGGAAAACAAGTTAAACATGGTGATGTAAGGAAGAATCTGCCAGACAACCCAGAGAGGTTTAATCCTTGTGTCTCTGTCATATCAAAGCAGAGTTTCTCTTCAGGAAGATTTTATTATGAGGTTCAGGTTAAAGGGAAGACTGACTGGTATTTAGGAGTGGCCAGAGAGTCGATCAACAGGAAGGGAAAAATCACAGTGACTCCTCAGAATGGAATCTGGACAATATGTTTGAGGAATGAAATTGAGTACTATGCTCGTGCTGGCCCTCGTGTCCGTCTCTCTCTGAAGTCTCCGCCTGAGAAGGTGGGGGTGTTTGTGGATTATGAGGAAGGTCTGGTCTCCTTTTATGACGTTGGTGCTGCAGCTCTTATCTACTCCTTTACTGGCTGCTGCTTCACTCAGAAACTCTACCCATACTTCAGTCCATGTGTTAATGATGGTGGTAAAAACTCTGCTCCTCTGATCATCTCTCCTGTCAATCACACTGAGTAGAACAAACATTTGATTTTCTACAGAAATGTTCACATCATTTAATGTAATAAATGTACATTTACTGGTGTTTAGACAGATTCTGATTCTGATCAATGTGCTTTTTCCTTTTTTTCCTACAAGCATGTTTCTTTCATGCGTCACTTTGCCTTTTACTACAACAACACACCAGTTTTACCACAGTGATTGATATTATCTAATGTAGCCTCATTTATTCTATAACTGCATCACCTGCCTTCAACACTGTTGAATAATCAGAAAACAATGTTCTCAGAAATATGAAGCATTTTGTGTCTGATCCTTGTAAATATAAGAAGAGCTGCATCCTGACAAAACTTTTGTAAATGAGCAAAAATTCATTTGATTTTGATTTGCTCTATAAATAAAACAGAAAAAGAACATTTTATTGTGTCTGATTCATTATTTAGTTTGTTATTGATATCAACAGCTGATGTTTCTAATGACGACCAAATCATGTGATTAAAAACACCATCAGCTGTTCTCAGACTGACTTGAGCTGACGAGCTCCAATCCTCCATCACACCTGAGACAGCTGGTAGTGTGAGATGATGTCCTGTTACTGAAGGTTTGAACAGCTGATATGAACTAAACCAGTGATCTGAGGACGCCCTCTAGTGGAGGCAAGACAAACTGATTTGTTTAATTCGACTTTTAAATCTTATTCATCGGACATTCACAGCTTTTTACAGCTACGTCTTCACCTGCTGCTCGATACGAAGTTAAACCAGCAGCCCAGTTTGTCCTCCATCTGATTCAGCATCCTTCATGCCCTTCGCATGTTGATGTAAAGTTACCAAATAAAGGATGTGGACCTCTCCGGGAACCATCACCTTATCGTGGTGGAGAGGTTTGCGTGGTCCCCATCTTTAAGAAGGGGGACCAGAGGGTGTGTGCCAATTACAGAGGTATCACACTACTCAGCCTGCCTGGGAAAGTCCACTCCAAGGTGCTGGAGAGGAGGGTCCGGCCAATTGTCGAACCTCAGATTGAAGAGGAACAATGCGGATTCTGTCCTGGTCGTTGAACAATAGACCAGCTCTTTACTCTTGCAGGGATCCTGGAAGGGGCCTGGGAGTACAATCTCCCAGTCCACATGTGTTTTGTGGATCTGCAGAAGGCGTATGACCGGGTCCCAAGGGATGTTCTGTGGGAGGTGCTGCGGGAGTATGGGGTGAGGGGGTCCCTTCTCAGGGCCATCCAATCCCTATATTCTCAAAGCGAGATCTGAGGCCATGGTTCTCAGTAGGAAACCGGTGACTTGCCTACTCTGGGTGGGGATTGAGTCCTTGCCCCAAGTGAAGGAGTTTAAGTACCTAGGGGTTTTGTTTACGAGTGAGGGGATGATGGGGTGGGAGATTGACCGGAGAGCCGGAGCAGCGGGTGCGTTGTTGTATGCGCTTCACCGTAAGGTTGTGACGAAAAGGGAGCTGAGCCAGAAGGCAAAGCTTTCGATCTACCGGTCAATCTTCGTCCCTACCCTCACCTATGGTCATGAGCGATGGGTCATGACCGAAATAATGAGATCGCAGGTACAAGCGGCTGAAATGGGTTTCTCCGCAGGGTGGCTGGGGTCTCCCTTAGAGATAGGGTTAGAAGCTCAGCCATCCGGGAGGGACTCGGAGTAGAGCCGCGAGCCCCAGACTTCCTTTTCCCCGGCCACTTCGGCTAACTCTGACTGGGGGATCTCCCGCCCCATCATCTCCTCACTCGTGAACAAAATCCTGAGGTACTTAAACTCCTTCACTTGGGGCAAGGACTCAATCCCCACCCTGAGTAGGCAAGCCACCGGTTTCCTACTGAGAACCATAGCCTCAGATCTAGAGGTGCTGATCCTCATCCCTGCTGCTTCACACTCAGCTGCGAACTGATCCAGTGAGCGTTGTCCTCAGATCTTGGATCCAAAATCCTGGAGGATGTGGAGCAGAAAGTTCGATATCTGCCTTCAAGATGTAGTGCAGCTGTCATAAAGTGACAAAAAATGTAAATACTCCAGTAAAGTACATGTACCTCAAAACGTACCTTGAGTAAATGTACTTGGTAGTGCTGCTCGATTATGGAAAAAATCATAATCACGATTACTTTGGTCAATGTTGAAATCCCGATTATTTAAACAATTATTTTTGAGTTTGGAAACATGATGCATTTATTAGCATTTCTCTCCAAAGAAACACTGTTTTATTTTGAAAAGCGACTGGATGTTATGTTGTTGTTTTGGTGCGTGACTTCCTGTCTGCTATGTGCTAAATTCGGCTTATTGCTACGTTGTGGCTCCGATCCGCCAGAAATAGAAGTCCGTAACTCCTCCAGAGGGCTCTGGACTGCCAGAGCTGGACGGAGCAGATACGCAGTGCAGCGACCTGGTGGAAGTTAACACAGAGACTAAAGTGAAACCGTCAGCTCCGCTGCCGTGGCCGAGCCGTAACGCAGCGGACACGTATCCGGTCAGCATGGCCGCGTTGAATCCTTTGGGGACTGAATTGCGCATGTGTGTCTCTTTCAGAAAATCTCTCGGCCTACTGTACAACGAAAGATGCCAAATAAATCGATTCAACTCGATTGTATTAGTTTGGAGGTCGTTTGACCCAAAAATCAAAATCACGATTAAAATTTGATTAATTGCACAGCCCTGGTACTTAGTTATAGTCCATCACTGTATTTTACTGCCGTCTCTTCACCTGATCACCATCAGGTCATGAAGGTGAACCGAGGCTCCGATCTGCTGGATCAATGTGACGAACAGACCGACTTCAGATCAACAGTGTGAATCATATGAATGAAGTGAAGAGCTGCAGCCAGCGGCCATTTTAATGATCAACAAGACTGCTGTTCATATTCTGTGTTGATCTAAGTTTCATCTATTACATTATATGAAACGGTCGTCTCATCTTCCCAGAAATCTGGAGAATCTGGAACCATGTCAGACCAGCGTCTGCTCGTGACATTTAGATTTTAAAGCTTAGATCTCTGAAAAATGTCTTTTTTCTTTCTTTAAACTCACTTTGTGAAGGTCTTAAAAGCTTTGGTGCCATCTGGTGGTCGTCTTGAGAATGACTCAAATCAGCTACAGCCACTGTCTGTTTTGAGACGCTGCATTCATGTGCAGAACCTGCCTGAGAAAAATCCCGTTTTTAAGTTTTCCTCAGCATCAAAGTAATCCAGTGATAGTTGGCTGCACATCCTCATGAACACTGCAAACAGGTACTTGTTATAGGTAATTTGGCAAAGTTATAATGGTGTTTCACAATATTCTATTCTATTTGGTTATTTCTCTGTTTTAAATCAAGTCTCCAGCTGCTTCAGCTGTTTAGCAGAATGCTGCAACTCTGTTTTACTGTGAAGCTCCAGAACTGTTCTGTGGACTACGACACTTCAGCTGACGTTCATCAGCATGGAGGGAGATGTTGTTTGTTAATTTCAACATATTTGGGGGGAATGAATGACGACACTGAGCTCGGGCGCCGTTCCACCAGCTACAGGTTTAATATCAGATCAACAACAGTAGAAAAACAGAGGCAGAGGCTACCAGACAAAAAGAAGAGTAGGAAATCGAACAGCATCCAACAGGCTCTTTAAAATAATTCCTCTGTACAGTATTTACACACACACACGCACACACACATACATACATACATACACAGAGTACAGTACAGCTACACACTGAGGAGGAGGAGGAGTCTGACGCCGCCCGTCAGTCTGAGGATGCAGCATCAGTCCGAACGCTGTCCTCTGATTGGTCCGTCCTCCTCCGTCCACAGTATTTTTTATTTCCTGTGAAGCTGAGGTACTTCCAGGTCAAAGCGTGACGACGTCCTGTGGAGTTCAGGGCCGAGTCGCTGCTTCTCAGAGAGGTCGGAGGTCACTGTGGATAAAGTCTGGCGTCACAGAAGGGTGCCACGCAACCGAATGCTCGGCAAACAGGAAGTGACTGCCCCCCCGACTTCCTCAACTGCAGCAGGATGCCGTCATGACTCTGAACGCTCCCTCTTGCCGCCCTGAACTGTCCAACTCGCCTGCCTCCAAAACAACAACAGCGGCATCTCATCGTGTCTCCACCCACCACGTCCTCTTTGTCCAAAACCTCCGCTGCCCACCCACCCGAGCACCATGGTACCGTCTGGAAGCTGCAGGACCTGTGGAACCAGTATCAGGCCTTCAGTCCTCCTGAAGCCTCAGCAGTCCAGTGAGGGGCGGCGCAGCTGGCTGGACGTCCAGGCAGAGAAATCAAACGTACACAAACACCATTGAACTGATGTTGAAACAGAAATGCTTCCTCATGTGATCTGGTCACATGACTCTGGGTGGGGTGGAGGTCAGCCAATCAGGTGTGCCTGCAGACAGGTGAGAGGACATTATTGATCCAGCTTCTAATTCAGTACTTTTAAAGACCTCACCAAATATCATTTAAAGGAACAGTTCACCCAAGAATAATTCAGTCATTAACGTTTAACTCTGATGCTGAACAATCACTGCACTGACCTTTGACCTCAGAGAGTTCAGGCTTTAATTCATTTTTTATACCATTTACAGAAAAATGACAGTGCTCATGTCTGACCACTAGGTGGTGCTGCAGACTTGACATAAATTCACTACAGTGGACACTCATCTACCTGTGTGTGTGTGTGTGTGTCTCTTACCGTTCTCACCTCCGTGCGGGGGGTACATGGACGGGGCGGACGCTTGCTGACTGGCGACGATGGCTGACGAGGAGAGGCCTGTGAGAGACAGACGCACATCAGACGGATCCAACATGGCTGAAACTGTTTGTATTCGATGACTGAAGTAACGTTTGTGTTTTTACAGAGAGAGTGTGGTTCAGAAAAAAGCTCAGCTCAGTTCCTCCTGACGTCTCTGTTCTCGGTGTGTGTGAGTCTCACCTGAGGCGTACGACAGGTCGTACTGTCCCGGCAGCAGCTGGTAGCCCAGGTGATGATGGGACGGCAGGATGCGTTGGGACGGTGAGGATCGCGGCCGGTCGCCCTCTCTCTCCCGGTCTCTCTCTCGCTCCCGGTCTCTGTCCCTGTCTCTCTCGCGGTCTCTCTCCCGGTCGTGCGGGGTCTTGTTGTCTTGGATCGAGGGGGATTTGCTCTTGTACTGGCTGGCGTGCTGCTGCAGCAGGTCCAGAGCTTTGGCCTCGCTGGGCGGCTTCACCGTGGGACTGGACCTGGAGGCCTTCTCCCCCCTCGTCCCCCGCCGTCACCTTCCCCCCGTACGAGGGGAAGGAGTAACCAGCCGGCAGGTACGAGCCTGAGGACAGAGACACGTCTCAACGACAGCTGACACAGCATCCATGAGCATCCTCTACTTCAACAGTCTGATCGTGACAAACACTATATTCATGTAACTTGACTGTCGTCTGAGATCTGAACAGAACTGATGCAACACTTCGATCAATCTTGAGACTTTTCATAAAATAATACTTGAGTCATTCGGAACCAGCTGACTCAAATGAAACCAGGTCGTCCAAAGTCCAGTCTCATAGTCTGGAGGTCTGTTTGGTTTCTGTCCTGCTGTGGTTTTAAACGACAGATGCAGGCACGACTACACAGTGTCAAGGATACGTTTGGTTTAATAAAACAAACGAGCCTTAATGGCTCCCGTTGGAAACAGTTCCAGGTTATAGCTCCTCTTAACGTAGAGATTCAACAAGAGATACGACCTGGTAAAAAGATCTTTAAACATGTTAGGAGTTAACTTTAAACTCTGGACAGAGTCAGGCTAGCTCTTTACCCCCTGCCTCAACCATTCATGCTAAGCTAAGTTAGCCAAATCCTGACTCCAACTCTGGCACACAGACATGAGGCTGATAGAAATCTGAACATCTCTCTCTCAAAAAAGAAAAGAAAGCATATTTCCCATAATGTTGAACTATTCCTGTGTTTCTCCAGGTGTTCTGTTGGACCTCGGCTTCTTACCGGGGTAGTTCTGCATCATGACGGAGGGCATGCCTCTGTAGCCGGGGTGGCTGGGCTCGTAGCCGTGGCTGTAGGCGTAGGGTCCGTGCATGTAGGGCATGTAGCCCTGGTGCTGGGCCAGCGGGGAGGAGAACTGCATGTGGGGGGGCCGGGCCTCCTTCCCTCCTCCCCGGTGCTCCTCTGGAGGCACCTGAGTCCTGCCCTCCGCCCCTTCCTTCACCTCCTCTTTCAGGAGGCCCTCCTTTGGCCGCTGCCGCTCTTCCTTCCCTTTCCTGTCGCGCTCCCTCTCCCTTTCATCCTTCCACCTGTCCTCCTCCTGCGGTTTAGGAGCTTCTGAGTATTTGTTGGGGTAAACGTAGGGCCACAAGCGCGAGTCCGGCTCCTGCAGAGAAGAAGACGTGTTCATAAACACAGCAAACAGTGGAAATATATATCTGTGTAATAACAGTGTGGGAACGTCCACAATGAGGAGAGACTCAGTTCTTTTCTCATTTCACTAAAGAGATTTAAAGGAACATTATGTGACTTGTAACAGGGAGAATAGTGTCTCTGTCTCAGCCGCCATCGCTTGTTTCTGTTGTAACTTCAGAGAGCAGGATCACAGTGTGTGACGCGTTACAGCAACAAGCTACAAGCTAGCTCTGCTAGCTGACTGCTCAGAGCCACCGAGGAACGTGCTGTTTACACTGTTAGCACAGCAGCTTTGGAGGAGGAGGAGGAGGAGGAGAGGAGAGGAGGAAGAGGAGGAGGAGGAGAGGAGAGGAGGAGGAGAGGAGAGGAGAGGAGAGGAGGAGGAGGAGGAGGAGGAGAGGAAGAAGAAGAGGAGGAGGAGAGGAGAGGAGGAGGAGGAGGAGGAGGAGAGGAGGAGGAGGAGGAGGAGGTTGTACAAACTTTGAGTGCTGCGTGGCAGAAATGCCTGAGCGTAGATGTGTATCTCAAGATAACGCCGCTCTGACGCGCTGAGTTGGTTTGTAGTTAGCACGTAACCTCACATTACATGTGACAGTCACAGAAACCTGGGATTTGTATTGATGACAGTTGTGTTGCACTAAATTGCACAAACATTTCTACACAATGTGGCTTTAAGAGAGAACACTTCACACTACTCGTCTTTCAACATCTGCAGCAACATCATGCTAAAGATGCATCATTAGCTTTTTATAACTTGGAAGAGGGAACACGTGTTTTAAATGTAGACCAACGTATGAACTGTGGATTAAACGTGTCTGACAGATTCATCAAGAGGCTGCAGCCTCCTGAACGTTAAACACTGAGGCTGCTGATTCACATGTTGATCTGGATCAATCTTCTGATCGATCACCTGATCAGTTCAATAGAGAACAGTCTCCACTCTGCTGAACTTCAGAAACAGAGATGTTTCTTTTCACTCACAAATCTGTGTGAAAGTCCAGTTACCTGTCTGTACCACATGGCGGGTTCTACACCTGTCGGCCTGCTGGACTCCACCCCTGGCTTGGTCTCCTCTTTCCCATGATGCCCTGCTTCACTCAGCTTCATCTTCAGACCCTCGGGCTGGGCGGTGGGGGCCTTGGGGTCCTCTCCCTTCGACATGATGACCGACTTGGCCTGCTCCGAGGCTTGTGGGGGCTCTTTGGGCTTGGTTGGGTTCAGCACCCCCTTAGCGCCTAAGTCTGTGAGGCTGGGGGCTCTGGACAGGGTGGGCGGCACCGAGGCCTTCTGCTTCCACTCCTCTTTCCCACTCGCTTCCCGCTCTTTGCCCTCGGCCTTCTTGTCGACCTGCCGCTGCCTCTCCTCGTACTGCTGGCGGTAGGCGGGGTTAGAGGCCAGCAGGTGGGCGTGGTAGGCCTGGTCGGGGGCGTAGGAGTAGGGGGGGACGTAGTACTGGTTGTAGTACAGAGGCTGGGTGTACATGTTGGAGCGCTGCTGGATGACTGACGGCTGCTGAGGTCCCGGCTCCACCTTCCTCTCCTCTTGAGGCTCCACCTTCAGTTTGAGCTCCTCCCCCACCTCTGGCTGCTCCTCCTCCTTCTTCACCTTCACCTGAGCTCCTTCCACATGAGGCGGCGCTGTGGGTGCAGCTCCTGGGCTGGGGTTGGGGTAGTTGGGAGAGTAGTAGGAGTCGTAGTTGGGGTAGTAGGGCGACTCCTTGCTGGGAGCCTGCGGCGGGAACAGAGCCTTCTTGGCTCCTTCCCGAGCCCCCTGGTCAGGCTCAGACTTCACCTTCACCCCCTCCGCCTTCCCCTCTCCGTCCTCTCCGGCGTCAGAGATGTCGGAGTAGGCGGGGCTGCTGGTTTTGACGGACGCATTGTCGGCTCCATTTTGGTTGAGGTGTGGGGGGGGCGCGAGGCCGGCCTCCATCCTGCTGGCCACGCCGATGGACGGGCTGGGAGCGTTGTCTGAGAAGCTGTACACCTTGTCAGCCTCGGCCTTGATGCTCGCCAGCCGGCTCTGATGAGCTTCTGAGGAGCCATTGAGCAAAGGGTCAGAAGACTCAGAGTACGGGCTCTTCCCCTCCTCTGGCCTCCCTCCCTTGCCCATCGCCTTCGGACTGTCCCCCTCCTTCCCTCCCTCCCTCTTCTTCTTGTCCTTCTTCTTCTTGTCCTTGGTGAGGGTGGGGCTGGAGGCGGGGTCAGCCAGTGGAGGGGGTTTAGGTTGGATGTTCTTCAGCTGAGGGCTCTTGGGGACAGACTGAACCACTGAGCCCAGAGCAGGAGAGGAGGCCTGCAGGGCGTAGGGCGAGGGGGCGCTGGGGGCGGCGGGGGCCACGGCTCGGGCCGGCTTCAGGCCTTTCTGGGTCAGTTTTTCAGGTTTTCCTCCGGCTGCCATCTTCTTGGCCTTTCTGTCGTCCATCCCGTCGTTACTGGCCTCGTCGGTCAAACACGCCGCCTCCTCGCCGCCTTCCGTCACCTCAGGCTCAGCCTCACCCACCTTCTTCTTCCCCTTGGACGTCAGCTTGCCTGGGGAGGGGGATGGGGCGTCAAACCCCCGTCCTTTCGGTGTGGTGGAGCGGGCGGGGGAGATGGCGGCACCGTTGCAGGAGGCGGGGTCAGGGTGGAGGGCGGGTTCGTCTCCATACTCACTGTCGCCATCCTGGTCCAACCGGACGTCGTGGTCGTTGTGGGCTCGAGCCTGGTGGTACTTCAGCCCGTTGATGTGCTTGTACTTCTTGTTGCAGTTGGGGTGTGGGCAGTCTATGAGCACGGGGGAGGGGCAGGTCCGATCCAGCTGTGGGGGCGGCAGGGGGTCAGATTTACCTCCAGGGAGGGGGAGAGCAGCGCCTGTGGAATTAGTCCTCATTCGCTTCGAGGCCTTGGTGTCCTCTGAGCTGGAGGTGGGCTCCATGTCAGAGGCAGGTTTGGTCTTCCTCTTGGCCGAGGAAGGACTGGCCTTGACGTCCTCGGCGCCGCCGGCCGTCTGACTGCCTCGCCGACCTTTGCTGTTGGCAGCGGCACCGCGTGTCTTGCTGCTGCCGCTGCCTTTGTTGTCCGAGGAGTTGCTGTTGTCGTTCAGCGGAGTGTTGCTGCTGGGACGCATCCTCTTTCCCCGACCGCGGCCACTCCGCATTTCCACGTCGCTGGTGGGAGACTCACAGAACCTGAAGACACACAGAATGTTAGTGAGCCGAAAATACCAGCTGGTTAAACCTGATGTAGTTCATAAAAGCCTAATCAGACTGTTCAAATACGTTTTGTGATTAACCCAGATTGATTTTAGCAAGTATGACTGCAAAAAAACACATTTGATTCACTTGATTATCCAAAAAAAAAAGGAAAAAAAATGCCCCTCAAATGTGGTTATTGCAGCAGAACACATCTCAACATACAGTCAATCAGTAAATGTTTCATAGAGTGCACTGATAGAATAAGTGTGTGCACCTTGGAGGGGCCCAGTCATGTCTTGTGCAGTCCAGCAGGGTCCCAACATACGTCTTGTTCCTCCAGGTGACGTTAACCACCAGCATGCCTACAGACAGACAGACAGACAGACAGACAGACAGACAGACAGTTAAACTACACCTGCACAGGTAGCCTCGGTCGGAGAGAACACAATCTGAACTGAGAGTCACAGAAAGTGTTTCTGCAGCAGGAGGCAGATGTTGAACGGTTTCAGCCAAACACTGCACCCAGCAGGTTCCTGAGGTGGAGCCACATCAGTGATTCACTATCAGTGTGACTGATTGCAGAGAGAAGCTGAGTATTTTAGCAGAACTTCCCCTCAGAGCAGCAGATCAACGTGTCCAGCAGCAGAAGCAGCTCAGCGTGCAGCTGATGTGTGAACAGCTTCCTGCCAGAGAGAGCAGAGGTCCGTCACCTCCACTCTGTCTCTTCAGCGCCAGCCACAGTGTGTGTGTGTGTGTGTGTGTGTGTGTGTGTGTGTGTGTGTGTGTGTGTGTGTGTGTGTGTGTGTGTGTGTGCGAGCTGATAGAGGTGTTGGTGCTCACAGGGCCAGAACGAGGCAGCCTGCCAGCCACGATCATCTATCATATGAACATGAACACACGGCACCGGGTCTGGGTTCTGGGTTCTGGGTTCTGGGTTCTGGGTTTTCTTCCCACTGTGACGTCTTGTTTGACATCACATGTTGTGACTGCAGCAACACCGTCAGCAGCGTTTCACAGTCAGCCTCCTAAAGTTTGGTTCAGACATGGCAGCGATACGAGTCCTGCGTTTATAATGCAGCAGAGGTGTGGAAATGCATAGACATAATATACGTAGACGCCTCATGAGGTGCTGGGACGTAATCCAGCGTCGCCGCCATATTGGATGGGTCTCCTCACTCACCAGAGTCAATGGAGTCAACTGAGAGTGAGCTTTACGGTTGAAATAACCGGCGCAGTACTGTTACCAGATCGCATGGGATTACCTTACACAAGTAAGATTGAAAAAAAAATATTTTTATATATTTTTTGTGACAGCGTCCTGTATCATAACTAAAGCTCTGCCGTTTGTAACAAACCAAACCGTGTGAAAATCCGGTAGAAATTCGGGGAGTTATGATGATTATTGTATGATTCCTCAGTAGAAATGAATGCAGGGGGGCGCAGTAGAGACCCATCCAAGATGGCGGCCGCGCCGATACGTCAGCTCCAGTTGGCAGCGTCAGTCTATGAGGCGTCTACGTATATTATGTCTGTGTGGAAATGACTCCGTTCTGAGGTGCATCGCAATGCAGACGTGAAAGATTCAGAGTCGGAGCAGAGACGGAAACGTAAACGGGAGTCTACTGTTGATTTTCAGGTCTCAGCTCGACAATAAAGTTATGTACATCAATTGCTCGCACTGAATTGTGGGTAAACATCAGGATTACAAAAAATCATTTAGGCTTTTCTTGAGGGGTTTCAGGGGTGAGTCGGCTGTGTGACCGGGAGGAAGACATTCCTGTTTTTATTCCCTTAAACATTCACATAGTACGGCTACACTGCATTGCTCATGTAACTATCTGCTGTTGGGTAAAAACATGTTTCAAATTAAATCATTAACGACAAATTAAATCTTTTTAATTTGTCCAGTTTGGGCCTGCACGTCTTTAATTCAGATTCAGGTATTATCCAGTATTCTGCTTCCACTTCTGCTTTAATATCACAAACCTCTGTAACAAACAGATGATGTATTCGTGAGTCTTTCACTTCTAACTTGTCACCCAAAAGTCATACTTGAGTAAAAGTACATATAGTGTTATAATATCACACTATAGTATAATATTAAATAGTACTTGAGGAAAAATCTTTCAGTATCTGATATTAAATGCACTGAAAGATCAAAAGTAAAAGTAAATTAAACACACAGTATATTTAACGTACTTTAAACAATTCTCTGATTATCAGAATCTGTGTTTTTAAATCTGATTGCATGAAATAAATGAATGTAATGTGCTGCTGTGGCTCTGATACAGTGACACATGAAGTAACTGTAACTACAGACATCAAATAAATGTACAACATCTGCCTCCAACATGGAGTCAGAGGAGGAATAGAAGTAAACTCAAGTACAGTACAAGTACCTCAAAACTGAACTTAAGTAGAGTAATTAAGTAAATGTACTGAGTTACATTCCATCACTGCAGATTATGTTACTGACTTGAAGATGTTTCACCTCTCATCCGAGAGGCTTCATCAGTTCCTGAAAGGAACACTTGAGCACTCCGAGAGGCTTCATCAGTTCCTTTCAGGAACTGATGAAGCCTCTCGGATGAGAGGTGAAACATCTTCAAGACAAAAACCAAATCCAGTTGCGTTCGATTCAATTTCCTTGAGATAACTATGACCTGGATGAATGAGAATATTCACAGGCTCATTATGTGACTGAGCATTAATCTCACCGTCCTCAGTCTCCTGCCACACGATGCCCTCCAGGTTGACGCTGGTGCCTGGCTCACAGGGTCCCAGGCACTCCGGCTCGGTCGCCAGGGCAGCGTCCGCCGTGTTCACCGCTACTGAGCGCGTGCGCACCATGATCTGCTCACAGGGAGACGAGATGTCACTGCTGGTGATGGGAGCGAGGAGGTGGAGGGGAGGAGGAGCAGGGGTGGAGACCGGAGACTCCATCTGTTGGAGAGAGACAGAGAGGAGAGACGTTCTGACTGAGCGGAGGTTTAACAGACTGAGGAAACTCAGAGGTCAACACGCTGTTAACAAGAGAGCAGAAACACAGCAGCCTGAATGAAGCCTCACTTCTGCTTCCACTATTTTACACCCCAGACGCATCAATTCACCTGATACAGTGTGTCGGGATCAGAGATGCTGGGATTTTGTTCCAGCGGCCAACAGAAGCAGAAAACAGAAAATATTGTCTCGACATACAGCTCGTCCAACGTAATCAAAGTGTCCACAACCCCGAGATTTGACAGGATGGTTTACACATTTCAGACGAGTGTGTGATAATGTTGCTGCTACAGTGAAGACTTAACAAAGGTTGTGAACAACATCTTTTTCAAATTAATTTGGGATCTCAGGGAGGAGGAGAGGAGGACTTTATATCATCGGGAGGAGGAGAGGAGGACTTTATATCATCGGGAGGAGGAGAGGAGGACTTTATATCATCGGGAGGAGGAGAGGAGGACTTTATATCATCAGGAGGAGGAGAGGAGGACTTTATATCATCGGGAGGAGGAGAGGAGGACTTTATATCATCAGGAGGAGGAGAGGAGGACTTTATATCATCAGGAGGAGGAGAGGAGGACTTTATATCATCAGGAGGAGGAGAGGAGGACTTTATATCATCGGGAGGAGGAGAGGAGGACTTTATATCATCGGGAGGAGGAGAGGAGGACTTTATATCATCAGGAGGAGGAGAGGAGGACTTTATATCATCAGGAGGAGAGGAGGACTTTATATCATCGGGAGGAGGAGAGGAGGACTTTATATCATCAGGAGGAGGAGAGGAGGACTTTATATCATCAGGAGGAGGAGAGGAGGACTTTATATCATCAGGAGGAGGAGAGGAGGACTTTATATCATCGGGAGGAGGAGAGGAGGACTTTATATCATCAGGAGGAGGAGAGGAGGACTTTATATCATCAGGGAGGAGAGGAGGACTTTATATCATCAGGAGGAGGAGAGGAGGACTTTATATCATCGGGAGGAGGAGAGGAGGACTTTATATCATCAGGAGGAGGAGAGGAGGACTTTATATCATCAGGAGGAGGAGAGGAGGACTTTATATCATCAGGAGGAGGAGAGGAGGACTTTATATCATCAGGGAGGAGGAGAGGAGGACTTTATATCATCAGGAGGAGGAGAGGAGGACTTTATATCATCAGGAGGAGGAGAGGAGGACTTTATATCATCAGGGAGGAGGAGAGGAGGACTTTATATCATCAGGAGGAGGAGAGGAGGACTTTATATCATCAGGAGGAGGAGAGGAGGACTTTATATCATCAGGAGGAGGAGAGGAGGACTTTATATCATCAGGAGGAGGAGAGGAGGACTTTATATCGGAGAAAGCGAAAACGGAGGAGGGTCTGCGAATGGAGAGGAAGAGGAGAGAAGTGGACAAAGAAGAAGAGGAGGATGACGAAGGGAGGAGCGAAGCAGCTGGTGTGGGGGCAGAGCAGGGAGCACTGGGAAGGTGTGAGCCGTAACCATGGCAACCCTCCCAAACTGCCTCCGCACCAGGAGACGAGGAGAGATCAGAGAGCAGCTGGACGGACCTGTCGACCTTCACCCCGCCTCCTCCTCCTCCTCCTCCTCCTCCGATCCTGAGGTCAAAGGTCAGAGTGGGCTCATTTAACCCGGCAGGTTAACTCTGGTCCTCAGGAGACACTCGGAAAACTGGGGGACTCGCGCTGAATATTTCTCAGGGTTTCCCACAGAAAATTAAACAATGACGGTGATGCTGTTTGCTTTTTCCTGTAAATGTGCATCACAGTTAATATTTAGATGAACTGAATAATTAAGAAGAAAGAAGTGTGAAAGAATATCCGTTAAATATCCCTCAGACTCCTTCACAGTTTCTTTGTTGAACTCAAAGATATTTAAAATTATAACAAAGAAAAGTTACATTTATTAATTTATTAGCTGATTAGTTAGTTATAAAACTTGTTTTTTTGAGGACTAAATAATTGATGAATGTTCAGGATGTCATTGCTGCAGATTTTAACAGATTTATCAGTTATAAAATGTGGTGTTAATGAATCTCCAATCAACAGCTGTCACCTGGGACAACAAGACAATTATTAAGGAACATTAGAGCTAAAAAACATTTAACTGACCGATTTATCCCACAACACAGTCTGTGGTGAGCCTCAGTCACCTGACTGTGTGGTGAAACACACCTCCTGCTACCTGGCTGACTATAAAAATAACACTCAAGTTGCCCTTAAGCCTCGTCTGGACACTTCCTGTCTACACCTGCCTGACCCGACAGACTGCCAGGAAGTGAGACACAGCCACTGTTACCTGAACAGAGAACATCCCAACATGTCCTCCTACATGACTGCTGCCATGAGACAGACGGAGGCAGGACGAGACAAAGAGATCGGAGGAGGGCGACACCTGAGCAGCCGCTGACAGCTGGCAGACACCTGAGGCAGTAATGTGTCCTGAGAGTCAGAGGACGTCTTCAGCTCCAGTAGTCAAACTCTCCACTGTGGGAGGTCTCTTAATTAAGGGGAGGGTGTAAACACACTTGCAGGCTCTGGGACGCCCTCGCCAAATGATGCACAGACTTTTATTTCATTCTTATAAATGTAGTTTTCCTTTATGCATCTTATTCTCTTCTATTTACATTTCTATTGTTGGTGGATGTCTCTTTAACGTGACACTGTTTCCCCTCACGGATCAATAGAACAGTATTTCTGTTGAACTTTTTTTGTTTGCCATCCAAATCTGATTAGCTCCTTGTTTTTCTCCGTCTCTGAAAGTGCACCACAGGCAATAATAATCAAAATACCATGTAAACAACAATTCATTCGATAACAGACGGTGTCTCTCAGACTAAACAAATACAAGTACAAAATGCTAGAATGGGTCGCTAAAGAATTTGAAAATGGGATTCAACTCTTAATTTCCATCATTTCCGCAGTTATAGTTCAGTCGGAAAACAATAAAAAACATCTTCTATATTTTCCCAGAGCTCTGTTCAAAACCTCCACATGAATCATTTACAAATATTAAACAGAAACAAACACAACAGCAGCAGCAGATCCAAGCTGAACGAGCACATTAGCTAAGACATGCTAGCTGTTTGAGAACTAGTTCTACTGAATAAATACATTCTTCTTAATGCACATTGATAACTGAACTACAGGCCACTCAGTCCTTGTGCATCTGAAGCTGTAACTTTGAGATCATCTGTCCTCATGCTTTGATTTGAACTCAAACTGCAGCAGCATGTGAATGTAATTCTGTCTCGTGGTCCAACTTAGAAATCCCAGATAATGACAAACAAATGGTGCTGGTCACGAATCAGAATCAGCCAAGAACAGGATGGTTACTGGGTCCGGAGATTATTCCTTCTTCAGGTAAAAGCATGGTTTACCTTGTTCCAACAGGCTGTGACACACTGCAGCCGCTCTGTCAGCAGGCCTGGGGAACATGGTGAAGACTGCCAGGCGCTGGGTGTGCAGCTCACTGCTTTACTGACTGGTTAACAGGCTGCTGAAACCAGCCCTCAAGCTCCTATTCTTCTTCTCTTTGAGAATAAAAAAACATGGCTGCCTGGAATGCTGGGAAACCCCCGTGAAGAGCAGAAAACCCACCAACCAGCTCGCTCACACACATCCTCGACCTCCTCTCGGAGCGGGGAGGGCTCAGCTTTACACCTCCGCCATTGGCTGCAGAGTTCGAACCAACAAACACACTCAGAGCTCCAATACGATGCCTCCTGGGCTGGGAAACACCGGCCCCCGCGCCTCCTCCTCCTCCTCCTCCTCCTCCTCCTCTCCATTCAGTCGGAGGTATTCATTACAACAACAAGCCACATTCCTTTCAAGGTCACTCACTCACTGTGAGAGAGATTAGTGATACTGATCAGCACTTCAGCCTCTCTCTCCCTCTGTGTGTCTCAGATGCAGGCAGAGAGTCCATGCTTGTTTAATGCGTCATTTAATCGAGGAGTGAAGTGGGTGAGGTTACACCAGGCTGCCGGGCTTCAGCAGATAAAAGTCCCTTTTCATTTTTTTTTTACGTGGCTGTTCAAGGCTGTTCAAGGCTGTTCAAGGCTGCTCAAGGCAGTTTCTAACACTTGGATGGATGTTAAACTCTTGTTGCGTTGCGTCATCAGGACAAACAATGAGACACTGTGCTGAAATAATTAAGGTTCGTTTTACGACGCTGGAGACTGTTTATAATAGGCGTGGGGGAAGTAGTGTTGCTTCAGCGTATCATTATGAATTAAATGTTGATTGCACAATGTGATGGATATAGAATAATGAAACCTCACCATCACTGTACAATTCTGTCTGCCACCAGGCACACGGTCACCTCGGAAACAGGAGGCTAACGGCGACGCAAGGACGAGGGCAGTGTCGTTTCTTCTGCCATACACAGATTTCTACAAAATGTAGGAACGTTGTACGTTTCAGGAGAGTTAAAGCAAAGCAAAGGATGTCTGAGAGGTTGAGAAGGAAATCAAATCAAAGAGTCAATAAGGCTTGGAGATCCATTTCCAATATAGACTAAACGATTGAATGAATCCACGTTTTGTCCTGTGTCGACGTTATTTTGTGACTCTGAGGAAAACAGAAACATTCCAGTTGTCTCTGCGACAGCAGCTCCAACAAGAAAACCACCTGGAAACACTGAGGGGGATTTTTTTTAATCTATTCTTTGATTCCTGAATAGATTTTATTTTCATTTGCACTTAGTTAGTTAGCATTCATCGCTTCCAACTGAATCTCTGGTCTGAAGTTTCTGCTGCTTCATAATAAAAGCTTAAAAATAACTAAATAATGTGGGACTTATATTGTGAAGAAGCCACAAAACTATATACATGAAAAGTGTATATAACTGGATCAGCTGATCTGTTTTAGTGACTATTATTCGACAGTAATGAGGGGTGGACGGGCTGCTGCCGCTCCTTTGTGACTAGTGATTACATTTTAAATCAAGTCTCCAGCTGCTTCAGCTGTTCAGCAGAATGCTGCGACTCTGTTTTACTGTGAAGCTCCAGAACTGTTCTGTGGACTACGACACTTTATATACGACTTTATATCAGCGTGGAGGGAGGAGATGACTGAGTTTACACTTTTTGGTGGACTGTTCCTTTAATCCAGTTGTAAACAGAGAAACATGGCTGAGCTGAGAGACCCACAGATATTAAACTTTCAATAATATCAAGCCAAGAAAAGAAGCAAATTCTCGTATCTGAGCAGCTTAAAGAGCGAACGCTGGGTGATTAATGACCTGAACAGGTATTATTCAAATTATAACGCATTTATCTGTGTAAATGTTTCAGGTATAATTAATAGAAGTGGGAAGCTACAAAACATCCGGAATCAAATCTTCTTGCATGAAACTTTAATTCCCTTCTTTCCATCATCCTGCCTGAATGTCACCTTCCACACATCATGTCGAATATCAGACGACTCGTGAAAACTGGAGACGAAAGCATCAAAACTGTGGCTCAGCAGGGAGAGAAAGAGACCTTGGAGATAAATGGACCCACTCTCAACAAATGATATCTGTCAGGAGCTGTGGGAGGTGCTGGCCACACGTGTCCACAGCGCCACGTCAGGAAAACCTCACTCTCACACACTCACACATCTCGGAGGCCTTCAGAGGGAAGACGTGATGATAAGGACACCTGGAAACTCCTCAGCATACCCCTGATATCCCTCAAGGCCCTCCCTGAAACACCCAAGGAATTTCCTCAAGGACCTCCACATGAAACATATCCACAGTGAGCCTCCCCGTCCTCCTCCACTCAGGCGGCTCTCACACAAACTGAGGAATGTTAGAAATGAACAACAGGTTAGCAGTTATTTCTCCACGGGATGCTGGAATAACATCTGGGACTGAGGGAGGAGAACAGAGCGATTCTCTCCCTCCCTCCCTCTCTCGTTGGATGGAGGCCCAGGACTCCTGCTTCTAGAATGACGGTGTGATCTCAGAGAGAAAGAGGAAACCTTGATGTTTCACAAGGCTTTATTTCTATTAAAACATTTTGAAAAAGGAGCCTGGGATTGAACTCCAGATGAATTCAAAGACCGAACTGAAAGAACGAGACACACCTGACACACACGTTCTCATGAAGCAGCTGCTGGAGTGCTATTAGCTCTGGCACATCTACGTGTTTCCTGTAAAAACACTGAGCAGTCAACAGCAATGAATGCACTTTACACCGTCCACCGCGGAGCTAGCGGTTCTTGACCCTGCCCAGACTGGCAGCTCCCAGCGAACACGGCCGGACCAGGACCGAACAACACAGCCTCAGAGAGGACGGAGACCAGTTTGACGACAGGGAATTTAGTACCGGGGTGGTTTCTTTAGCGGTTTGGCTTCTAGGGGCTTAAGTCAGCAAACAGAAGCATGACTAACTCATCTACCTACCTAAAGGCAGCTTCATTTAGCAGCAGCTATCGTCTTCTTTAGCAACAAAGCTACCAGGATCTGTCCATCAGGAAATTCCATAAATCACCTCCGAACTGTAACTGGCCGCCGTCATTCTCAGAGGCTGCGTTCGCAGTAAGTGGTTACCTTCACAACAGGTAAAGTTTTCTGTCCAGAGCAGCTGGAGGACATCAGAAGGAAAACCAGAAAAACTATTCACCATGGCACATGATCCAGTTTAACCAAATCAGTGAGTAAAGTGGCGTTTTTGTACAGAAATCCGTGAGGAAAACACTCAACACAACAAAATGCTTTGGCCGTGTCCTTTCTATACATCCATAGTGGCGTCATAAAAATTAAAAACGGGTTTCTTGTAAGTAGAATAAGAATCAGCCATCAACGTTTTTTAATGGTTTTCCAGGAAATGACTCTAAAAAACCATTAAGATGCCTTCAAAGAGACTCGTCTGCTGTAGCTGGGCCTGATACTGACATACAGGACAGATGGTGAGGAACGCAGACGCTGGTTTTGACTTCCTGGGAACTTTAAAACTAAACTCTTAGGAGACTTAACGGTGAGTCTCTAAGGACAGTTTGAGGTACTGTGAGCAGGTCGTCGACCTCCTGCTGAGCTGAGGGACCATGTGACTGGAGAGAAGCTGCTGCAGGGTCCAGACATGTGACCCGCTCTGTTCGACACACTTCCAGGAACTCTGAGGTGTCAGGGGGCCTGTTAGCTTCTTCAGATGCTTTAATTTACTTTTTCAGGGAATGCACTTTCCCCTCAACCCACCTCGACTTCCTCTGCTTCTGTTTCCCAGAAAGCCTTGGGAGAACCCCAGAGAGCAGAGCGTGTTGCTCTGAGCTCTGAGTTTTATGTGCAGGTGGAGAGTCAGTCTGGGCACCAGCCACTTCTTCATACCTTCCAGACTGAACTTTACAGTATTTGGCCGGTGCTCGACGGTCGCTTTAGCAGAAGAAAAGTGAAACTGCAGTGGAAAGAAATAATTCAGCATATTGTCAGCGTTACAAAAATATACACTGAGCTATGAAAACAACAAGGCTGAACTAAATCAAACGTCAGGAGAACTGTGCACAAATTCATCTGATATGGCTGCTCGAAGAAATCACATAAAGCCTGATGCTGTTGGGTTTATCAGTGATGTACGGGTATCTTCATACAGGTACACCGATCTAAAACTAACGCAGCCAAGTGCTGCAGTAAATCTGTTGATTTTGGAGGGTGAGTGTTGCTGATGGACGGAAGTGAATTATACAGGGAGCTGTTTCTGTTCTGTAGCCTCCCATCACTGAGACAACTGTGGTGGATGTAAACATTCAACAGCACCACGATATGATTCTCCTCTCCAACACACTTACAACACAAACTGAACACTTGAACCTTGATGAAGGGAGGAGTGATTACAGGACCGCTGCTGTGTTTCCTCGAACTTTGCTTTTCATGCCACCTGAAACTATTTAGCCTGTTTTTACATTCTTTATGTTTAAAGACATTTGAAAGTACAGTTTTGTTTCCGCTTCTTTCCTTTGCTGCTCATCCTCTCTGCTACAGAGTCCCGATGTCACGCCTCTTCTGACGGACCTCATGGGACCTGATTTAGAAAAGAAATACTGTACAGTCCTCAGCTGGGTGAGACAAATACATTTTTGATCCTGTCTGAATTGTATCATGAATCCCACATCTGGTGTTTGTGAATTAAACAGATAGAGAGCTGTGAGCTGTTGACACACAGGAGCAGCTCTACAAGGTTCAAGGTAGTTTTGGTTTTTTGGTGGTGTCTTATATTTCTTTAGTTTTATATCAAACTGACCTTCTCAGGTTGGAAAATTCTCTTTTTAATCCACAAACATCTCTTGTGTGATTCGTGGCACAATTCAAGCTGGATCAGAACATTTGTCTCTCTCTCTTTGCACCACACGTTTTTCTGAAATAAGATCCCATGAGGGAACTGAAAGGGGCGTGGCCTCTGCTCTCTGCATCGTAACATTATATAACTCTATTCTCTCTGTGTTTCATGACGCTGCACAGATGCATATAGTTTAAGGCAAAAATGTCAGTCTACTGATGTGCTCAGTTCTGCCTCGTGCACCAGTTTAAAACGCACTGTAATGACAAGCCTGGATATTTATCAGAAGTCAATAAGTTGTGTTTGCTTTCTGTTGATGTCGACAACAGCTGGGACGGGTGTGCTACATGATCAGAGGCAGAGTTAGTTGTGGACAATCACACAGAGGACCAGCAGGTTGTAATAACAGCTGCAACAATTATTACAGCCCTCAGAGGTTCTTCTGTAATGGTGAAATGACAACAGGCGATGAACGACTCACTGAGCCCTTCAGCTCAGCTGTTAGCCAGACAGCTACTGCTATGCTAGCAAGGTTCAAAGTAAATCAACAAATATAATTTGACAATATGTTTAACAAGATATCAAGACTCTAAAGAGCGAATGACAGTCCAGGTGTAGTGTCAGCAGCCGCCTGCAGCAGAGCTGAAGAGCAGATGGATGTGAGATGATTGCTTGACACCAGTGAGTTCAGATGGATGGTGTGAGCTTCTTCTTACAGCTTACAGGTCTGTAATGTTTATTTCACTCAGCAGTCAGATGAAAATCTTAGATGATATCTATATCTCAAAAGATATTGCCACGCTGTAGCTGGCTCACATCTGTATCTCGTTTGAATCCAAAGAAATCCCACAGTTTCGTCTGATTTAATTGTCAGTGAGTAGCACACCGGGTCTGACTGAACATGGTTTTGCTAGCTGAGCACGACATGGCATCACCTCAGAAGAGCAGCTTTATAAAGCTTTTTTATGACCAAATTCACTTTCAAGCACAGAGATGAGCGATGACAGTGAAGTGTGCAGGTGAAGACTAATGGACACTTCTTGACAAACATCAGTTTAAAGTTACTGACTCACACCGAAACTAGATGTTAATTGCTGATTGTAAATTTCTGCTATCAAACACCGAAGGAGCAGCTGGATTTATCCAGATGTGACGTCTGTGTCCAATCTTAGTTATTCACAGGATGCCCCCCCCATCTCTCTGTAATCATCCTGTCTATAAACAGTCCAATAGGAAGAGAATACTTCACTCCTTTTCCACATCTTTACTTGGTGTTTAGTCTGAGTTTCAGTCCTCGTGGTGTCATCTGTTTCTGTCTGTGCTGTTAAAAAAAGACTCGCTGTCTCCTGACTGGGCCAATTTGGCTGCAGAGGTTCCAAGAGACAGTCTGAAACACTGAACTCTGAGACGTCTCTATTGTGAGATTATAACCAGCGATCAGCTGCCAGCAGCTTGGCCTGTGTCATATCAAGATGCTTTAACACTTTACCTCAGTCATGTTCCACAGAGCAAAATTAACCGAAGACACTTGGGCGCAGCGATGTCATGTTGGGCTTTGTTTAACCTGAAAATTCCCTCCTAACAGGAGGCTTAGTCTTGGATCAACCACCCATCTACCCATGAATCTAAAGCCTGATTAACACTCAACACACAGCCTGCTAACCTCGAATCAGCAGCTGATTTAACAATGAATCAACAACCTGTTTAATCTGAAATCAAGAGGCTGTTGAACGTTGCATCAACAGTCAGCTCAGCCTCGAACCAGCCACCCATTAAAGCTTGAATCCAGAGCCTGTTTAATCCTAAATCAACAGCCTGTTAAGCCTTGAATCAAGAGTCTGTTTTACTGATGAACACACCTCTGCTGTTATGTGTGTTTGTAATGATGCACACACCAGAGTCAGTGATGTTATATAAAGGGTCATATATAAATGATCAGGTTCAGAGTGTTTCCACAGAATCATGTCCTCTTTCAGCTTTCCACTTCCAGACAGATTTAGGTTAAACTGTGACCTTTGACCTGAAGCAGTTGGACCATGGTGTTAACCCCAATTAGGACGACTGCTTGTTTAGCAAACACTACATTAAAGCTGCTTTTCACACAGATCGTTACTCAATAGATCTAGTTGTTGTGCAACTGATGTATAACCAGCACCTTAAAGCATGTAACGCCTCACCTCGGGGTTATGGAAAGGCATTCTGGGTAACATAGGAAGTCACTCACTGAAGTCAATGATGCAAATGTTTCTGATATATTTGAAATTAAATCCTGCAATGTGTTAAAAATCACAGACGATGTGAATTGGATGAGATGTAACGCAACAAGGAAAGAGTTGCAGGGTTTTTCCATTACAGCCAGAACAGATCTATCAGCTAACACCACAGATGACAGTTTCAAGGTTTTAGTGGCCAAACCATTATAAGGGTCAAGAAACTGTGACACCACAGCCGGCCGGGTCACTGTCTGCTCGTATCCGACGGACCAGAGGTGACGGCAGTAACATGTGGATGACGGACAGACGAGGTCGGCCAGCTGGATGAAGGAAACAGAACTCAAGTGCTGGAACTTGGCAGCAGCCGTCCACATCGCTGTAGAACAGACAGCAGCGCTGAGCGGCTGATAGCTGCAGGCCAGCAGGACCGTTTGGCAGGAAGCAAACCTCAACGCTGAGCTAAGTTTGGTCAGAAGATGAGGAAAGCTGGGGTGAACAGCAGCTGCGGAGGAGATACAAGCTGAACACGGTGCAGCTGAGAGTCAAATCTGAACCTGCACTTCCATCTGCAAAACCACGTTCATCATTTTACCACAGAAACAGACGATTCCACCCCGACGCTCTTTACCTCCTGCCTTCCCTTCGAGGTGACGGTGGCTATTGTTATTGTCTTCAGAAGGAAATACTGTGACATTACGGTGAGAATACACACAGATGTTTTCCTCCAAGCTTTCTTATAGCATGTTTGTAATGTGGATAAAGTGTATGTTTCATTAGCAGCGTCGACCATGTTGGATTTCATGCAGCAGTTGTCGCCACACGCTGTGGTGGAAGTGTCAGAAAAAGTGCTGCGAGGCATCACCTCCACCTACTGTGGTGAAGCAACAATGGGAAGGAACGGAAAACGACTGAAGAGGCACTGGAGTATTTACATAATATTAACACGATATCTACATCTAATTCTCAAATATCACGATCATTATCAGTATTTAGTGACACTCCTAACTCGTACTAGAGTCTCAAGGAAATTCAAGACAAAAACCAAATCCAGTTGCGTTCGATTCAATTTCCTTGAGATAACTATGACCTGGATGAATGAGAATATTCACAGACTCGTACTAGAGTCCCCCTCCTCCTCTGCTGCTTCCAGGCTGATCGGATTTAATCTGATTGTTTTAATCTGTCTTTTCGAGCCCCTCGACCTGATGGAAGTGCAGTAATAAGCTGCTGAGGTGCCTCTTTAATTCCCGATGAATCTACAGAAAGAGTTCAGAGGGCTGATCAGTTATCTGTCACATTAGGTGAGATCATCCCCGGCTTGATGAGTCACATTCAAAGCCCCGATCCAGCAAGACATTTTTTATTTGCTCTTCGTTCGATCAGAAGTGTCTCTTAACATCAGTATCTCTCGTTTGAGAGGTCTGGTTAGAAAGACAGCACAGTTATGATCTACAGACCAACACTCACACAAAGAGGCTGAATCAAGGGAAGCGTAGCAAAGTCATTCATTAAAACGTGCCCATGTGTCCTTTAGCAAGGCACTCAGCACCAACCAGAGCAGGAAGTATGAAAACATGTTTCCTCTTACCTTCACACCGACGACTTTCTTCAGATTTCGGCATTCACCGTTGTCCACCTCCTCTTGTTCTGTTGTCATGGCGACAGGCTGGCCAATCCCTGCCGAGTCCAGTGCCATATTCCCGAGCTGCTCGGCTGCAGCTAACTCAGGGGTTTGCTGGCCCTCAAAGGGGCCGCTGCGAGGAGCCCCTAACGGCAGGATGGGGGCCACAGACTCTTTCTCAGTGTTCACCACTCCTGTGGCCACAACCTCCATTTTCTCCTTTTTAGTTTTCCCAGACACCCCATCTTTGTCCTTTTTCACAGCGGGGAGGGTACGAGAGGGTTTACTAGACTTGTCAGTTCCCTTAGTGGGGGTAGAGTTGGGGTTCTGGGGCTGAGGGTCCCCGGGGGCCCGACTCTGGACCTCCTTCTTAGCTCCGTCTGAGACCGGGGCCTTAACACTCTCCTTAGAGTTTTTACTACGTTTGGATTTGGATTTGCTCTCTTTGCCCTGCGCAGCGGCTACAGGACTAACAAACTTGATATTGTCAGGTAAAGCAGCCACAGCGCTGGGAGGGGCCGCCATGCCCCCTCCCTCCTTACTGCTCGACATCTCTAGTTTGTCCTTCTCCAAGTCGGCGTCTAGGTCAATGATCAGATTGCCAACACCTATATCCCACTCATCGCCACTGTCGTACGTGTCCACCGCGTTGGAGTCCACACCTTTCCCGCCTGCAGGGCCGCTGCTGAGGGACATCTTAGTAGGAGCGTCCCGGAGCGCCGCAGGAGGGCCGCAGGAGGGCCACGCTCCTCCCAGCCGCAGGACGCCTCCTCAGGGCCGGACCCCGCGCCTCCACCCTGCTCCCCACATCGCCTCCTGCACACAGGACAGACAACAGGTCAGACGACAACAATGACAAAACTAATGATTATTTTCATTATTGATTCATCCCTCAATTCTATTTTTGATAAATATAATTGATAATTGATAATAAATGGACAGTGCCAATCCTGCTGCTAATAACTAGACTTCAAACATTCAGACAAAACACAGAGCGAACACTGAAAACACCTCCGGGAGGCTTCCACAGCATCCACACACCAAACTACACTGAACAACACTGTGTCTGTGAAATATGGTAAAGCTTTGTGTTTGCTGTGCAGGCTGATTATATCTCCACAACAGGTCGAATAGATAACACAGTGTCTGACGTCCATGTGCTCCACTGTGATGTAAATGACACACCGTCTGTTCCAGCTGATTCAACCACTGAACTTGATTTAAGAGCTGTTGAGTGAGGAGAAACTTAAACTTTGAAAAACACACTGAACACACTGTTTACACTGATGTCACCATTTACACTCCATTTATGAAAGAAGAAACATGTTATTGATCTAAACATGTCACATGTTACAAAGACACTAAACAGGAACAATATAGGCTCCTTCTTTGTCCCCGTGGAGAAAGTCCCCAGACTCCCTTAACAAATGTGTCAGTTTAGTGAGTTGTTGAGTTGGAGACACTTTATAAACTCTGTGAAACTCTGTCTCTGACTCATTCTGCATTATTTGGACCTTCTTGTTAATTCAGCAGATGTTCTACATGAACTTCTTTCTGTCTTTGAGTAGAAACATGGAGTCTGTTTGTCCCAGAGATGGACGGGTTTATTTGCGTATAGAGCAGGAAGTGAAATCTGATCACACAAGGTCCCTCAAACGCAGGTTGAAAATGTGCCTTTTAGCCGACTATGGACACAATTACTCGACAGCAAAATACAACTCAGGAAAAGGTCTAAATAAGCCAGACTTTGGTTACACAAGTGAATATGTGAGGTGAGAAGTGTGCTGTCGCAGAATCAAAGTGTCCTGGAGGCTCTGAAGGCACGTTTGTTGTGACCAGGTCAGAGAGAGCAGGTCTGTCACTTCCTGTTGTGTGTCTCCTGGAGACACGACTAATAAACCTCCTCCGCCCACTTCAGTCGTCTAACATAAAGGCTGTATTGATGAGAGATCACAGCCATTCACTCCGAGGCTTTCCCCCCAGCTTTTCTCCGCGACAAGCAGCATGAGGCAGCAGACGCATCGCTCCTCTTAAAGCCTCCTTTAGGCCACTTATCATATGAATGAGGCAGCGTGACCCCTGACCTCCTCTGACAATACGGGCCTGTTGGCGGAGCCCTGGGAGCGGATGGGAGGGGGTTGGGTTCTGATGTTAACAGCCTACAGACCGACTGACTCAACACTGATGCTGATCACGGTTCTGATCAACACAGCATGAAGCACAGACACAACGCAACATGTTGAACTTCTGCTCTGAGACAGTGCTTAATGGTAGCTGTGGAAGCTTGTTTCATTGAAATTTCATTTGTTCCTCATTCATTTAAAACTGCAGCAGGTGGACGTCAGGTAGCAACACACTGGTAGCTGTTCCTGTGTGTGTGTGTGTGTGTGTGTGTGTGTGTTGACTGCCACAATGAATACCGTCACATCAACCCACAGACACTTCAGCAGCTCCAACAGCTGACATTTAAAGATGCACCGACAGGGCTGCAGGGTTCAAACGACTTCGATTCTACATTTAAAAATGATTGAAATTAGATGTTTTTATTGCGATCATCAGATATAAAAGCAGTATTAGCGATACAAGTGTCCAGCACATGTCCAAAGGAAAATAAATAAATAAAAACACACATCAAAGACAACATTGCTAGCTAGCATTAGCCTGCAGCTGCACTTCCTGTCACTAACCCCCAGATTCCACCACAGGGCCCATCTCTGCCACGTTATGGGAGTGACACGGTTGCCAGAGTGATTACCGTATGTGCAGGAAGACGATCAGCTGACTGGTATCAGCATCGATTTATTTGTGAAGAGGATTTACTCTGAACATATTTAAGAAACTGAACTTTATAACAAACTGAATTTCTATCTCTTGTTGTTTATTGTTGAAGGCTGGTATTTTATGTTGAACTTTGTAATTTTAGTTTTGGGTGAATATTATTGGAACATTCAGGGGTTGTTATCAAAGACTTTGTTTATGTTGTGCATTAAACAATGAATACTGTTAAATTCTTCTCTAAAACTTCAAATACAGATGATCCACTATTGGTTGGAAAACTTAAAATTTAATATAAGCTTCAATAAGGATGTAAAATCAGATACAAACACTGATTAAACAATTACCAAATACATACTGATTACAAATATTTGCCAGTTGTAGCTTCTTAAAGGTGACGATTTAAGGCTTTTATTATTTTAAAAACGAATAATCAACAAACTGAGAAAACAATCAACAGATTATCTTATTTTGAAGAAATTCATCCGAGAAACAAGAAACTTTGACTCTTTAAAGGATTGCTACTTTATTTTCCTGTCAGCCAATAACTGGACTTTAATAGGGACTAATAAGAGCAGCAGGGAAATCTGTTATTGTAGCTCAAACCTTGTTATTATTTTTTATTTGACACCCTCAACTTGACTGAAGCCTGTCAACAGGACAGCTTCAGTGCTACAGCCGTCTGTGATACTGGTCTGATAGGTTCTGAACTGGTCGTATTAATTACAACTCTTCTACTTCAGATAATCTGTTTTAGCCTCCATCATTCACACCCACCTCATCTGTTTCAGTCGCTCTGACAATCACAAACATCTGCCAAAATTATCTCTCCGCCTGAGGAAGGCATGTTTCCACCCACCACTGAGCCGGTTTGTCTGTCAGCAAGATCATCTGAAAACATATTAGCGATCGCCATGAAATCCACTTGACAGGGAGCTTTGATCCGAGGAACAGCTGATTAGATTAAAGCCTGACTGGGGTTTCCACCGTTGAACAAATTTAGATCTTTCTGGCTCAAACAGAGACAAAGATCTGATTCTGAGTCCTGCTGGGATGTTTTATAAAGGGAGGGAATCCGATTCTTAGACTCTCAGTGATATTAATGATGTTTGTAGGTTGAACAGCCTGCTGGAGAACTGTTCAGTGTACGTGAAGGTTTGTGTCCAAAAAAGAGGAGGTTAACGTATTACTACGTAGAGAGTGCCAATGTGGAGGCTTTTTGTTGACACAGGCAATTATGATTATTCACATTTATTATTATTTAATTTATTATCATTTGTTGTAACAAGCAGAGAAGATATAAATCCTTATTTTTGTGGTAGAAATATCGGCAAGTACACAAATGAAAATACTCGTACTCTGTTTGAGAAAAATGGTATCGCTGCACTCCTACAAGCCATCTCTACTTTTCAGACCAGATCGACCTTTGACCCCCTCTGGCGGGAGAGTTACTTAACACCCTAACTGCTCCGCTCGGCCAATCAGGCGTTGAACCGAGCTCCGCCTGTGCTCGAGTGGCTGAGAGGCCAGATGGTCGGACAGGAGGGGGGCAGTGCTAATCCTCCTGCTAATAACTAGACCTCAAATGCTCAGACAAAACACAGAGCGAACACGCCGACGACACGCAGCAAACACTGACAACACTTCTGGGACGCTTCCACTCCAAACCACACTGAACAACATTGTGTCTGTGGAAGACGGCACTGCTTTTTCCATTCAAACAACTGTTTGCACGCTGTTGTGATTATATCTCAAAATTGGTTTACATCAATCGAATCACAAAAATCTCAGCCTCCAGCGATGTGTCGCATGAGAGCTTCAGTTCAGCACACAATTAAAAACTGAACTGACTAAAAAGATTTCTTCTCTGTCAGATTTCAAATATGCAGCCTGTCTGTCTGAGTCTGTAACTGTTCTGATTGCTCTGTATGAAGGGACTGTGCTGGATCTGTGCTTTATGTTGAGCAACAAACATGAATAAGTCTACAGAGTTCCCGTGCTGAGCCTCTGGTGTTCGGACTAACACACTAATTCCCGAGCTGGCTGTGTTAAAAATGACTGAGTGGATTAGCTGGTGGCATCCAGACTGCTGAGCTGTTCTCAGATCAGACTTTCTGCTCAACTGCCTCCAATGCCACACTTAATTAAAGGCGGCGTGGTGGCAGGACCTCCACAGGCTGCCCACTCCTCTGAGCACCCTGCCCCGCTGTCAGCCGGAGAACAGCCTCTTTATATGGAAATGAGCCTGAGACGCCGCGGCCCCGCCGAGCCCGGCCCGGCCCGCTTCTCACAGACAGCAGGACAAATCATCCAGGCCGCACTGATGGAAACTTGGCCCGGATGATTCCACAACTCAACACAGACGAGCCAGCAAGCATCTTCTGGCTCTGCTGGGCTATAAACTACATGTCGCAGGCAGGCAGGGTGAATCCTCGCCCACATATTAACACACTGTCAGAGCTCCGGATGATTTACAGCAGGCTGTGCAGCGCTGCAGGAGCAGGAAGACGAGGCTGGGAACCTGCCTGCTTCAGCTGAGCGACTGCTGCTGCTCGGGCTCTGTGTGGACTGCTGGTAAACTGGCTCTGGGTGAAAGCAGAGGAATTACAGCTCTGGGTTCAGTGGTGGAAACACTGAGGGGACCACATCATCAACCCCACAGGTTTTAGAGATACCGATTATTATTCAGCAGATTCTAGGATGAAAGATTCCTACAGCTGCTGAGACTATTAGTTAGGGGTCGACTGATACTGATTAATAGAAATCAAGGAGATCAATAACCGGCATTTGGAAACGATATACACTGGCAGTAAAAATAAAAATTCTGGTGTCAAAATTTACATCGATCAGTGATGGAAAGCACAGTTTATTTATTCAAGTACTGTACTTTAGTACAATTCTGAGGTATTGAGTATTTCCTTTCTCTGCTACTTCATACTTCCTCTCGTCTCCGGTGATGAGACACGAGGACAGAGGCTGAAGAGGTCGCTGTGTCTGCTGGTGTATCAGGCTGACGCAGACATTATCAGAGCTACTGTGTGAGGTAACAGATTTACAGGCGGCGTGTGGCCGGTCCTGTGAACTGTGTTCCATAGTAACGCCTCCGACTCGCTCTTCTGTCAGGGTCAGTCACATGGTGATGGTGCCGAACCACACACCTGATACATGACTGGCTGTGTTGCTTTGACTCTCTGTTGCCAGGACAAACCACTGAGCAGCATGTCTGTGGTTTATTTGCTAAACTGGACTGATTTTAATTTCACTCACTGCCTACTTTACCCGCCTGTAAGCTGTTTTCTTCAGTCTGAAAACTTCTGAGGCTGCCAAAGACGTCTTTATCACAGTGTGCAGAGCGTGAGGAGAGAATATTATGAACAGATGATTAGTACAAAAATACTAAACATGTGTGTGGTTCATCTTCAAGCTTAAAGGAAAGGAGACAGTGAAAAGAAATAAGGATTTATCACTGGCTTCAGATACCTAACAGCAAGTCACAGAATATACTGTGTAGTCAAGTCAAACAGAGGGACAGCATGTGGAGCTCATTTATCTGGATCTGGTTATCATTCAAGGAACAGTTCAACAGTTTGGGAAATGTGTTAATTGACATTTTAGAAATGAAATGTGTTTGTATAATTAGCAGAGCTCTGCTAGGGGCTATTCTTGGATAGCACTGTGTGGAGGACGAGTGTTTACAGCCGCTGCTTCCATCACTACAAGATGTGTCATAAGAAACAAATCCCTGCCACGCTGCACTGCAGTATCAAATCACACTGAGTGGAGCCCAGATAGCACCTGAAAAAAGCTCCAATATAAGTTTTATTCATCTTGTCGTCTCGTAAAAATTTCCAAACATTTCCAAAAATGTCAAACTATTCCTGAACCACAAATTGAGCCTTTGGTTAAGAGACTAATGTGATGAACGTCTCTGTCAAAGTCAAAATAGTTTCAACAGCTTGATTCATCAACGCAGAATCGCCTTTATGTTTTAATGCTCTCTGCGGTATGAATAGTTACTCACAGAGGCAATTAATGTTTAACCTTCAGCTCAAAGTTACACAGGCACTTAGTCAAAATAAGTTTAACATTTCACCAACAAAACACAGCAGGAAGTCAGTGTGATGGCAACACAGCAGCTGAGCAAGATGTCAAAACAGCGTCTGCTCAGGGAGCATCAGAGCAGCAGCTCTGGGATCAGCAGCTCTGGGATCAGCAGCTCTGGGATCAGCGCTCAGACGGTTTCACACCGCCGTCCTGCTCCGGCTCCATCCTCACTTTAACCCCTGAACCTCCACAGCACACCAGGCTGAGTCACGGCAGGGCTGCTGAGGTAGGCTCTCTTTAATTAACTGTACGCTAAATAAACTGTTTTAATCATCTTGTCCACTGGCTCTCTATGTATCAAATGGTTGATTTCCAACTAACATTAGCTCGTAGTATTGGTTTATAAAACACCTAATTGTTAGTTTCTGATCTGATGGTAGTGGTTAAATCTCCACCTATAAAACGGGACAAACCTTCAAGAAGCTCACATATCATTACTAGTGGTGGATGATGGAGTTTAGGTTACGACCAGACATTTCCAATATGATGTCTCCAGCTGTGGCCATTCTCTTGTGATAAAGAACCGAGACACTAGAGGAGCTTTTTTGGCTAAATTTAGCCTTTATTGCATCGGCTCATTTGTGTCCTTTATTTTTACATTTCAAAGTTCATATTTTTCTTTAATTATATTTTGATGTACTATGTGAAGCACAGTGAACTGCTCATAAACTTGAAGCTTTTCTTTAAACTTTTTTAAGCTTTTAAATTCAAATCTAATCTATATAATACCCCAGTGTAAACTCTGCCATTTAAAAATGTCTTTTACGTCACTTAGATTTCTCATTTAGAAATAAGGTGAATTTTACGGACCCTTTCATCATCCTGCTACAACAACTGCTGGACTAACGTGACGTCTCCGTGTCCTGGTTATTATTTTCTCATTAAACCTGCCGGTCAGCTGAACCTAAGTCACTCATGTCTCTTTTCGGTGGGTCGCAGTTGGTGTCGTTATTCACAGTTTTCTTAGCTTAGCTACCAGCCGTTCATAGCTTCTAAAGCCGAACACAGCCGTGTAAAGGACACGTGCTGCGGAGACAAAGACGCTTTCAAACCCAGCTGGAGGATGTAAGTCGGTGGTAACGGGAGACGGTTTTCTCTGCTGGGCGAGACAGTTGGAGGTTCCCATCAGAGCAACAGAGGCTGTGATTACAGTGGAGGGCTAATGAGCAACTCACACACTGTCTCAAGGTCAGAAAACACATTTTACTAGCTGTAAGTTTCACCAAATACAAGAATACAGACTGTTCAAAGGTTTGGCTGGGAACAGTTTCTCTTTGGTTCCTTTGTGTTGGTGTTGAGAGCTCTCGCAGGACGCTGTGTCTTCCCACTGTAGAGATTTATCTGTCGCAGCAGCTCAGAGAGGAGAACCACAGGGTCACACTCTGGAAATCAATGGGTGAATCTCATCTCTGACGTCCGTGGTAGTCATTTGATTATTCTCATGACGACATCAGGCACCTCCAGTCAGAAGACTGATAAAACACACAACCTTAAAATACACAGTTGCTCGCTGGCAGCAGAAAGTGCACACGGTAACTCGTTTTGTTTGAAATGATTTTCACAGCGCTGCAACCTTCAGGCAAAACGCAGCGAGGGCATTAACACAAACTCCTGCAGCCGTGTGCGAGCTGTCAGCACTGAGACTGACCATCCTGCTGTCAGTTCATCACAGCCAGCTGGGACAGCAGAGGCCTCCTCCACCACGGCCTCGCTTCCCAGCAGCAGCAGCAGCAGCAGCAGCAGCAGCACTGTGCATCTGCTCACCGATGAGACCGGAAGGCTGAAGGAAGTGAAAGTTAAACCACAACACCTGAGCCTCTGAATCAAGTCCCTCCACTCTCTACATAAAAGGGGACATCCTCCATTTTGTGGATATGGTTTTCTCGAGAAAAAAGAAAACCTTCCCCTGCAAGCTCTGTCATGCAGCTGTCAGTGCCAGCAGTGGAAACACCCGCATCCTGTTTCAGCACATAAAGACAACTACGTGATAAGAATGTGCAGAAAAGCACATGTGAGCGCTCAGAATGTCAAATCAGACTCAAACAAATGCTAACATTATTGAAAAAAACTGCAATTGTACTGACATTCCTGATACACACCGTTGCTTCAGGTTTAATAAAGAACTGCAATTTTAAATCTCAGTTTCACATGTTCACCATGTCTCCAACCTCTTCAAACCGATTCTCCACCATGGAAGCCGGAAGCAACTCTGACGCCTTGAAATGTGAATCCTAGACAGGCATAAAAACAACAACCGCAAACTCCACCGGCAACACAATGAGCCGTCTAATCTGAAAGGCCTGGAGCCTCCGACTGCTGCCTGGAAAAGAAACCAAGCCATGAAACCGTTCTCGATGTCGTCTCTGTTGTCGAGTCTCATCCTCTCATTCTGGATGGACTGTTTACCTGCTCAGACACACAGCTGCAGGGTCCAAAACACCTCAGGAAGTGTTATCGCAGTGAAGGGCAGGAGATTATATCACAGGATTTATCGAGTGAAGTTCTGGGAGTAGCCAGTCCTGTGCCTTCATTTAAATAAGAAGTTCATATAACAGCATTTCCAAAGTATATTATATGTGAGCACAAAGGGCAGGTGTGATTTCTCCCCCCAGGTGAATGTAGGTCTTCTGGTCCACTGTCCAGAGTTTCAACCACATTACAGTGCTGTGAAAAAGTATTTGCCCCCTTACAGATTTCTTTTGTTTTTGCTTTTTGGTCACACTTTAACATCTCAGATCATCAAACACATTTTTATATCAGACAAAGATAACCTGAGTAAATACAAAAAGCAGTTTTTAAATGATGATATCATTCATTAAGTGAAAAAAGTTTTCCAAACCAACCTGGCCCTGTGTGAAAATGTAATTGTCCCCCCTTTGTTAAATCATGAATTAACTGTGATTAACCACAATTTCAGTCGCTTCACCCGGGCCTGATTACTGCCAGACCTGCAGAATCAAGAAATCACTGCAACAGAACCTGTCTGATCTCAAAAATTAACACATCACACCAGGTGAGACACAAAGTCACTGACATCTATCAGTCTGGAAAGGGTTACAAAGCCATTTCTAAGGCTTTAGGACTCCAGTGAACCACAGTGAGAGCCATTATCCACAAATGGAGAGGCCGGCCGACCAAAATTACTCCAGGAGCGCAGCGACAACTCATCCAGGAGGTCACAAAAGAACCCAGAACAACAACTAAAGCACTGCAGGTCTCACTTTCCTCAGTTAAGATCAGTGTTCATGATTCAACAATAAGAACGAGACCGGGGGAAAATATCATCCATGAGAGAATTCCAATGCAAAAACTACTGCTGACCAAAGGGAACACAAAGGCCCGTCTCACATTTACCATGAAACATCTTGATGATCTCCAAGACTGTTGGGAAAATATTCAAGAGTGGAACTTTTTGGAAGGTGTGCGTCCCGTTACATCTGGCGTAAAACTAACACAGCATTTCAGAAAAAGATCATCATACCGACAGTCAAACATGGTGGTGGTGTGATGGTCTTCAGGACCTGGACGACTTCCCGTAACTGATGGAACCATGAATTCTGCTCTCTACCAGAAAATCCTGACGGAGAATGTCCAGCCATCAGTTCGTGAACTTAAGCTCAAACACACTTGGGTTATGGGGCAGGACAATGATCCGTAGCACACCAGCAAGTCCACCTCTGAATGGCTCGAAAAAACTAAATGAAGGTTTTGGAGTGGCCTAGTCAAAGTCCGGACAACCAGTTATTAGGTTTAGGGGAACCTGAGAGAACATCTTTACGGTATCATAATAAAGGATATTCACAAATGATCCTTTTGAATTCACATAACTATCATAAAAGCACATGCACGCTCATATTTGCTGGCATACAGTATTTAATATGCTCTGTAAACTGACAACTTCACGTTCACACTGCAATACCTCAACATTCAACCTCCTGAGCCACTCTTCACTTTCAGCGTGTCTCGGGCTCGTTAACCCTCCTGACCGCTGTACATTTGTGGGTTAATAGTTTGAGTCAAGCATAGAGAACACAAGCAACAAAGCAAACCGATCAGGGTTAGGTAGTAGGGCTGGTCCTGAAGCGGATAAGTGGCTTCATAATAACACAGTCCAGGACTTTTTTCTAAACATCTCCTGTCAGTCTCTTCTGTCAACAATCCAACAACAACACGTCTGAAGACAAATGACATTCAGTTTCATGACGGACACAAACCCTGATTGCCCAGGCAGCTGATTCGTTCACCTCTGCAGGTCAGGACATGAAGAGTGAGGAGTGCTGACTGCTTGTATCAGCAGTCATGTTCAGCCTGCATCCATCAGAACTCTCCCTCTCTACCTGACTCTACAGAGGACACTCCATCTTATTGATTATCCAGCAGCCGATCTGCTCTCAGCACACTGCAGAGCTTCAGCAGCAAAGCGCTCAACGACGAAACACAGGAGCTCTTTAGAGACCGACTACAAATCTGGAACCCACTCAGCAAGCTACCGTCTGCATACTGATGAGGAGAATTAAGACTGCAAACACAACACAACCAGCTTTTAACTGTCATTACATCTGGCACGTGATGAAACATGTTTAATTAAGAAGAGGAACATATTTAAGTAATTTAGTGACTTTACAGTAAAAATATTTGCAATTTATTAATAATGAGAAACATTCTAGGCCAGCGACACGTAATGATCAGGATGCAAACATTTCACATCAACTTATAAAGACCATTTTCATGCTTAGTGAGTCTGGTAACATAGTCAGTTTAATTAAGGTTTAACTGTTCACCACAGAACACATGAAAGTGTATTTAGCCATAAAATCACTTTGTTTTCCAGCCTTCAAACACTTTAATGTGCTGAATGAAAACTTTTCATCCTCTGATCCTCATCTTGTTTGTTTTGACCTGAAAAATCTGAAAATTGTTCACAATTTCCCAGAACTGAGAGGTTCATATTCAAATGACCACTTGTACAAAATCCAAAAGATATTCTTCTGATTCAGCAAATCCTCACATGTAAGACGCTGGAAGCAGTAAATTCATGATTATTTTGCTTGAAAACAACTCTATTAATGCTGAATCACTTATCAAAACAGTTGCCAATTCATTTTGTGTTGACAGACTAATTCAATAATCAAATAAAACACAATGTTTTAGCTCATAGTTTCCACTGTGTAACATCTAGAGCTGCAACCATTAGTCAATGAATTGATTAGTCAATCAAAAGAAAAAGAGGTCCTAGTTTCAGTCATTTGCTGGTTCCAGCTTCTTCTTTTATGACAGTAAAGGAAAAGTCTTGGGGTTTTGGACGGTTGGACAAAAGAAGCAATCACACATCAGGGCTAAACAACACATCGATCCACATCGACGTCAGTGTGCTCATGTGCAACAGTCACAACGCAGGATGTGCAACGTCAAGTGAAGCTAACTTTAACATCATGCTACAAATAACATCTTGCTGCTTGATGCAAAGTGAAAGTGCTCATTTTCCTCGACTTATCTTCAAGAATGAGGGGGGGAACTCTCACAATGGTACAGAAAGTACCTGGATCTCCAGCAGAAGTTAATGAGGTCTATTCTGGGCTGAGACTCGTCCTGCATCCAAGTTTGGTGGACAAACCAACAAACAGACAGACAGGTGAAGTCATAACCTGCATGGCAATGGTAGCAATAATCGGCTAATTGATAATGAAAATAACAGGGTTGCACCGATACCATTCAGATTTTCAATTTGAGTACGAGTATTTTCATTTGTTCACTTGCTGATACCGATATTTCTACCACAAACATAACTATTCTGTTACAGATGCACTGAATTGGAAGACGTGATTTATTTTCTTCTCTGCTTGTTATAACAAATAATAAATGAAATATAATCATAATGTCCTGTGTCAACAAAAAGCCTCCACATTAGCACTGCCTCCCCGTTCAACACAATGAAACTTGACAAAATATCAATGAAACTTATTACACAGTTAACTTAATATCTCAATTAAACTATTGCAGTCTCCTGACACTAAAATCTGAAATGAAAACCTGACAAGCCGCCCTCTGATCGCAGTCTTCAGTTTCATGCAATGTATGTCCTAATGCATTAACGTGGTATCGGTGAATTTTTGCGAGTATATTAGCACAATATCGGCTCGATACCAGTATGCCAGTATCGGTGCATCCCTAGAAAATAATGTTCGGTTGCAGGCCGACAGTCGCAGTAACATCATCTCTCCACTCGTCGGTATATTCTTCATGTTGTCAGTCGTATGTTCATTGATTTTTGTTCTGTGAGCTCATTAGAGGAAGTTACTGTGTCTAGAAATGATGTCATTGATCATTGTCGATTGTCTTTCCTCAACAGTGAGACTGTGGAGGGCGAGCTGACACCCATCATCATCATCATCTACTCCACCCGGCCCTCCACCACTCCACCCGGTCCTCCACCACTCCACCCGGCCCCGTCTTTCTCTTTTATCTGTCTCTCTGCTCTGACACACAGTTCAGTCAGCGGTCAGGCCAGTTAACCCTGAGAGCTGCACCACCCGCCTTTATCTGCTTCTTTCCGGCTCTCAGGTCTTTTTTTTTTGTTTTTTTTAGTAAAACACACATTATCAAGGGGTCTTCAGGCGTTGAACAGAAACCACATTTCATACAACTGAAGACTCTGTATTTTGTGTTGAACAGCTCTATCTCCAGCTCCTCAGGCCTCAACAACAACCACCACAGACGCATGATAAAATATGGTGCACGATGGAGGTGCCGACTCACCATTATTTTCATTGTTCATTAATAAGTCTCTTATTTTCTTGATTAACCAATACGTTGTCTATAAAATGTGCTGCTCCAATTCTCTGGAAGAGATGGCACAGCTGCTGATGCTTCACCAGCTCAGGTAACTCCACTGAGTCATTCAACACCGCCGCCGTCACTGCAGGACCTCCGGGGCTGAGTGCTGGGCAGCCTGGCTGGGGTGACGGCAGGTCATGGAAGTCTCAGCTCCTCTCACCGCTCAGCAGAGCTTTCGTCCGTCCTGTCTCACCAGCCTCCCAGGAGGAGCAGACAGATCGGCTCATTTCAGCTTCCTGTTGGTGTCCTCCTCCAGGGCAGACGGGCTCAGCGATCCAGCTGTCAACCAGACCGTCCCAGAACCCTACGGAGGTCTACGCTGGACTGCAGATAGGAACAGTCTGGAATTCTAAGTATCCTCAGCCGTTAATGTATACTTCATGCTTATATTAAATCACTTATCAGGAGCTTGTTCACTTGTGAGTTATAATAGCGATGATGTACCTGCACGGCTCCAACAAGTGGACTGACGGCTGTCATCCACGGGCAGATTAAAAATCAAAAATGACAGTGACAGTCACAACAATATGTAAAGTCTGCTCGAACGGTGCATTTCTGTGTGTGTCTCTCCTGATGTGACGCTATCACAACGTGTTGCTTCCAACAATACTACAACACATGTGACTTTACTATGCGTGTTATATGACTAGACAATCCTCTACAATACTCAAACCAGTGCTGTATCACTGTATAAGAGCAGACTCACAGTGTATTTTAACCAACCATCAACTGGCAAATACCTCTAATGCCTCTGAACCTCTCGACATCGCTGCCATGAATTATTAAAACACTTGGCTCACTACATGTAAGCCTAATCAGCTCTGTAAATATCATCACAAGTGCAACATTCAAATCACAAGAAGCTGCAACTTCTTGATGAAGGTAAACTGTGATGAAGCAGCGTAGAGCCACAGTGACGTCCTGATCACAGATCATCTTCTCCAGATGTAAGAACACGTTCGGTTGGTGCAGACCCCAACACACGTCACAGTATCGGGATTTTAATCGTTTGTTCAGTGAAAATGTGAAGCGAAAAAATGATCAATCCCTCTAATCATGAATCATATCTTTCAAAATACTCGCAATATGATTTTTTTTAACCATATTGTGCAGCCGTACCTGACATGAGTCATGGATCAAGTTACGCTTTCAATAGATGGCTGGTGTGTCTGTCCAACATTACTTCATCCACCAGAAGAGTTTGAAGGTTGGAGCCGTATCATAACATAGACTGAGGGACTGTTCCTGACAGGATGTCTGCTGGAGGTCATGTGCACTCTAATCTAAAAGTCAACAGTGATTGATTCAGCATCTTCTACCCCAGATTGGTCTGGGCCCGTCTCGACCATGTACAGTCCACCGCTGTCCTAGACAGAGGTCGACTGATATGGTTCGTTCAGGGACAATACTGACTATTAGTTATCAGGGAGAACGTTCAACGACAACTGGAACAGATAGACAGGCAGTTAAGATCAAATCTTGGACGACATGGACGTAACTTATTACAAATGTTCTGCTCCACTACGTTTATCTGATAACTTACGTTTCAGAGTTACTTTGCAGAGTCACATTATTCAGTGCTGACAGGCCATCACTCGCACATCGGACAGTGTTGTGGATGGTCCATTTAGTGCTGACTACAAACAGAGAAAGGATACTGCACCAGAGACAAAGTAGCACATTGTTAAATTATTTAATTCAATCAACAATCAGACACAAAAAAAGACTGTCTGCCTCGATAATCGGCCAGGACGATGATCAGTCCACCGCTGGTTCGAGACAATGCTCGTGTTTCCACCGGCTGGGCCTCGGCACATTTCAGCAGCGTCCCAGAAGCGTCTTCTCGCTCTGTTTTGTGGAGAAAACGCGCCATGACTTTTTTTGACGGATGCTGACCACAGCTGCGCTAAACTGCAAGCTGCACGGAGCAGATCGCCCCAGAGAGGAAGTCAGACAGCGGCATAGTGCATCTGGTCAATTTTCAAAATCAACACCCTGTGCAGTTAAAACTGATTTTTTTATTGGACCTAACTGCCCAAATTCTGACAGTAAAACATGTCATTTTTTTAGGGGTTGTGAGGCTTTTATTACCGCATTACAGACGCGTCTTTCACAATGTAGGCTTCTGGGAAAAGGCCCCAGAGCTTCACATGACGGTGTAATTACACGGCTCGGCCACGACAACAACTGGCTTCAAGCCGGGCGCTCTTTGTGGGGGCTTGATCTCAACGACGAGACCAGTCGTCTTCGTTGCAGAGGAAGTTACGGTCAAGGCTGCGTTAAATAGGCCTTCTCCTCTTCTTCGTTGGTTTTACCGGCAGACTAAAAATCACACCGCCATCCACTGTATCGGAGTACATTAATGCTATTCACTGACGGGTGAGCTGTCCTGAGTGAACACTCAACAACACAACACACTCGCCAGGTACCAGACTGCCCAGTGGAATCAAGAGGTAACTGACCCGAGTCTTCAGATGTGACCTTTTGCAGCCAGGCCATGATCTTACAGCGTGAATCTCTCATCCAGCAGGAATCTGAATCTGGATTATGACTCAATTATAGTCTTTCATTCTCACTTCCTCTGGTCATTCTGACAAGGGCCAAGATAAAAAACCAAGCAGAAAACCAAATGAGAAAGTCTGTCGTAGCTGGATAACACTGGAAACTGGACAAATTACAAATACAAAGCTGTTTTCAGCAGCTTTTTGTGCTCACACCTCCACTGTATGGCCCTCTGTGATCGCCTTATCACCTGAAAAACCTCGGATGGCTCTTTCTCCTCTCTGCGGTATATTTGTCAGTACCTGTGCAGGAGGAACAGCTTTATAATAGTCCATTTCCTTTTATTGTGTGCAACTAGTACTGCTGTTATTCTCTAATGTCAGGTCACCATGTTTCCTCTGGTTTACACTGATCCTTCACGCAATCACACAGCTGCCGCTGACATGGAGCATATCAATGGAAAAAAGACCAATAGAACCGTAACTTAGTGCACCTCCGAGTTAAAGTTCATCTTTATGTACAACTACACACACGTTCAATGGCGCACAATACTGAAAGAGACAAATCATTCACCGAGTCACGTTGGATAAACAGACTCGTACAGAATTTACCTCCCACAACATCGTCCGATACGCTGCATGTGTCAATAGATCTGCTAGAAAGACAAACATGCAGCGCCTCCTGAGTCCCTTTGTTCATTCACAGGTAAAATAAGCCCAGTGTTAATTAGTGAAACACAATGCAGCACTGAAGATGGATAACAACTAGCTCACTTTAGGTTAAAGGATAAAAAAAATGAAAATTCAGTGATTAGCTGGGGACTTGTTTTAAAACGTGAAAAAAAAGAAACATAAAATGGCTCCATACAGCTTGTCTGGTGTGATCCAAGTCTAAAGAAGCTCCAAACTGGTTCTGAAAAGATGTGATTTAATCCCTCCACACACAGTCGAGCTGTAAGAAACCATTTCATTTATGGAGAGGAGGACTTTATATCATCAGGAGGAGGAGAGGAGGACTTTATATCATCAGGAGGAGGAGAGGAGGACTTTATATCATCAGGAGGAGGAGAGGAGGACTTTATATCATCGGGAGGAGGAGAGGAGGACTTTATATCATCGGGAGGAGGAGAGGAGGACTTTATATCATCAGGAGGAGGAGAGGAGGACTTTATATCATCAGGAGGAGGAGAGGAGGACTTTATATCATCGGGAGGAGGAGAGGAGGACTTTATATCATCAGGAGGAGGAGAGGAGGACTTTATATCATCAGGAGGAGGAGAGGAGGACTTTATATCATCAGGAGGAGGAGAGGAGGACTTTATATCATCGGGAGGAGGAGAGGAGGACTTTATATCATCAGGAGGAGGAGAGGAGGACTTTATATCATCAGGAGGAGGAGAGGAGGACTTTATATCATCAGGAGGAGGAGAGGAGGACTTTATATCATCAGGAGGAGAGGAGGACTTTATATCATCAGGAGGAGGAGAGGAGGACTTTATATCATCAGGAGGAGGAGATGTGGACTGAATTAACACTTGAGTGGACTGTTTCTTTAAATGACCATCACACACATTGATGGACAAACCATAATCAGGTGTTTAAACTGCTTCAACTGACGAGTATTTTGATTCCTAGTTCATCACATAGATAATATTGAAGGCCTTCAATCACGAGCCTTTGGGATGCAATCTCACAGAAAATACTATTTACAAGTCTACAGGTCACATTAGTAGTGGCACGTTTTATTGACAGCAACGTTTCGTATCTATTGTGCAACGAGCCACAGATCAGTTGAACCTGGCAACCCTGCTCCGGAGATATTCAGCAGTATTTACATTAGCCACGTTAGTGATCGTTGGATTGCTGCCTGCTTGGGTCGTTGGGACAAAAAACAGAAGCAATGCATCAAATGCTAATCATCTGCTGGGGTTAGCAGCCACCAACATACTTAAAAGGAGCGATGGGATTGTTGCAAACACAACAGTCCCACGGAGCTAGCCTAGTTAGCTGCCATTAGCTGAATTAATCGGGAGGCTAGCTAGCGGTGGCTGACTCGTCGGCCCTGGTTCTCACTGCCCGTTAGCGCAAAGCTAACATGCAAACCAAAAACGTCTTACAGTGGCTTTAGCTGAATAATATTGATTTCAAGCACACACCGTAACATTCACCTAAATGTCCAACATCGAATAATACGGAGGGAAATGTCCCAACTTGTGCAGCTAGTCCGAGGCCCATCGTGGCCTGCTACAAGGCTAACGAGATCCATTATCGGACGCAGTGCTGGCTGGCTCGTACGGTGAGATTTCAGTGTTCTCCGTGTAACTCTGCGATAAACCACCGATTTCACAAGAACCCCGTCAACATTTACAGCTGAGATTACAGGCGTCAAACACGATCCACACCCAGACACACAGCGCTGTGCTGCTCGTTTACATAACTGTTGACCTAACGTCCTATTTGTCGTGTGATGGACAATTACCGTTGCGGCGCTTTCAACCTCCCTGTCAAACCCATAGATCCATTATCGGACAGCCGTTGAAATTTCCCCTACCCGGATGTTGTTTTTACCCCATATCTAGGATTTATTACCCTTTCCAACACAACTTCAATGACATTAGAAGACACATTGATCTGGACTACGTTTAAATGCTGATCAGGAGTTAATACAATTTTCCAATAGCTTGAAAACACGTTAAACAGCCCGGTGCTGGTTCCAACGGGCGGTTAAACTGGTGTCAAGCGGACGTTGTAACGTTGCTATTAAGACGTGAGACGGGCCGTCTCACACACAGTGAAACCTGTTTGCTAATATGTTTTAAATGAATGTGGAGAAAGAGGATCAAAATGTTCAGATGTAAAGAAACAAGCGGGTCAGACGGGAACGTGTCCGATGATGGACGCATGCCCCTTAGCTCCCCGGTCTCTCCAGACAAAGACAGTAGCTAGCCTGCTGAGCTAACCTCCGGGATAGCTAGCAGGCTATCCCGCGTTTCAAAAAAAGTGGATCCAAATCCAAGACAGAGAGCCAACTTCAACGCGTCCACTTACCCCGTTTGAAATCCCTATCCGGACAGTGTTCATGTACACTCCATGGGCCCCGGTAATCCCAGTGGAACCGCTGAGACAAGCTCCCAAACTGGTGGATTGAACAGGCGGACCAGTCAACGTGCTCCCAGTTCACTGGACCGCAGCCATCACACGCTCACATCCCGGAGATAACTGGAAAACAGCGGGAAACACCGACATTTTGGAGTCAGTTCTCGGGCCTGGACGAAAATAAAACTATTCCCAGGTATTCCATGAGTGGATGTGATATTCCCAGAGTTTCCTCATCAGCGTTATTCCTGTTAACAGACACACAGACAGCAACAGACAGACAAACAGCTCTGTGGGGCTAAATGGCTGTTAGGTACAATGCAGCCAAACTGCGGAACACTGGATCAATGGAGTCACTGGACCCGGACTTGATTCCCTGGATTACAGTCACTGACTGGACCTGGATTCAGCGGACGGAAGTCGCTCACACGGACTGGATTCATCCCACCGGTGTCGGAGGAAGTGTTCAGATCATTGACATGAATAAAATCAGTGAAACCACACTGTAAAAAATATACAAGTCAAAGTCCTGCATTGAAAATGTTCTTAAAGGACAAGTTTATCCAAAACTCATCATTCAGTCATCATCTCCTCCACCGAGCTGATGGAAGTCAGCTGAAGGTTGGAGTAGCTGGAGACTTGTTTTAAAACAGAAAACCTACCAAATATAAACAAACAAACAAACAAACATAAAATGGCACCATACAGGCCGTTTGGTGTAATCCAGGTCCAGAACAAACCTTTTCTCTAACCAACACAACTGAACACTGAACCTCCACCTGAAACATTTAAAACTGAAACTGGTCCTCACAAAGACAGACCTACCGAAACACACACACACACACACACACACACACACACACACACACACACACACACACACACACTTGTGCTTAATGTAGGGATACCAGAGTGGTTACCCCGGCAACAAGGATATGATAATGCTGCCGTTGACATGACATCACTATCGCTGTCTCCGTCCTTCTTACATCCTCCACACACACACAGAATCACATAGTAGTGTAACAGGTAACTGTGTGTGTGTGTGTGTGTGTGTGTACTTTCCATCTGATTACACTTTTAATCAATATGCTCTGTGGAGAGAGAGAGAGAGAGAGAGAGAGAGAGAGAGAGAGAGAGAGAGAGAGAGAGAGAGAGAGAGTGAGAGAGAGAGAGACAGAGAGAGAGACAGAGAGAGAGAGAGAGAGAGAGAGAGAGAGAGAGAGAGAGAGAGAGAGAGAGAGAGAGAGAGCTGCAGTCACATCTGTATTTGACCGTCTCTCCTCTTGTTCATTAAGGACAGACTGTGCAGAGGCTCACAGAGGAGTGATGACGGACTGATGAAGAAATAATGAAGGTGTAACAGACGAGTGATGCTGCATTCACATTCTATGAACTCTGTAGTTTGAACCTCTCCTTTGCTCGTAACACTCAGATGTGTACGTATGGTTACATGTGAACTCCTGCACATCCTCCAGTTTCACCTCTGACCTCAGAGCAGTTACAGTTGGCAGTGGCTGAAATCTCCCCCGGTGAAATGGAACCCTTCAAGATATAGCTAAAAGAATTAGCTAATGTTAGCATGCTGAACATTGCACCTGCTAAACATCAGCATGTTAGCATCGTGACACATCCTCATACCTGAACGACTGAACCGGTCGAATGTGAGTGACTCCAAACACAAAATATATCATCCTTCCTGTGGCAGCGATCCCTGAATGAAAGTCCTGCCTTGTTTTACCGTCTGTCCCCGACTCCCTCCTTATGTTGTTCTCTACATCACCTGACTTCCTCCTTTGCTACTGTAATAATTACTGCAGCCTCTAGAGGTCGCCACCTGACAAGAAATACAGCTCACAATAACCTGCTTTCACGTGGTCGTTTTTCTGATGAGGGTTAGCATGCTGATGTTAGCATTAAGCTAAATACAGATTTACAGGCTCTCATGTGTGACTGTCGCCTCTTCGTCGAACCCATGTGACACCTGAACCACCTGAGCAGGTGAATGTATGGACGTACTGTAAGAACTACATACTGAACTCCAGGATGACGCCTCTTCATTCATGTCAGTGTTCAGCGAGCTGCTCACACAGAGGAGACCTCTAACATGGTTTCTCCACAGAGCTGACTCTGTCGTTGTGTCTGCTGACAGATGTAACATCAAGCGCAAAGAAAATCTGGTTCTAGAAAATATTTTCAATAATGTTAAAACTTCTAAGTCACAAATATCACAAAACAAAGAGGAACAGTTTTACAACAACCTCCTTTGTTGTGATGGTTTACATGAAAAAGAAGATTTTTATTGCAGTTTTCCACCAGAGCGAATCAAAAGTGTTTGTGTTTCACTGTGCGTGGGAACAGCTGACTGACGAGTAAATCATTTACCACCTGAAATTAGAGTGTGAATCAATCAGGATTACGTCTGCATGGTAATTCAGAGTGGCGCTCTGTCAGAGTGACGTCACAGACGAATCTGCTGATCAGATCAGACCGGATCAGTGAGACACGTAAACACACACTCGATCAATAACCCTGATTACTCTCATATCAAGAACTTTTCTGCCGGAGTCATCAGACCTCAGCGATGAAACTACGTCAGAGACACAAACCCTGTCTCTCTCTCTCTCCTCCTGGCTGTCTCTCGTCCATCCTGTCTCTCTCCACTGTGGAGCATAATGAGCAGACTTCAAAATAAATGGATTCCCCACGGCGTTTCATCACAGCGAGAGAGGAGAACACACACCCACTCAGTGGAAAACATGCTCAATTAATCCTGCACACACACACACACACACACACACACACACACACACACACACACACACACACACACACACACAGCTGAAATCAAAGGACATGGTGTCCTGTGTGCAGTGTCGAGCAGCATATTGAAGCATTCTTTGAAATCTGCCTCTGGCGTCCGGTTTCATCTGTATTCAGAGGAGAATCTGGAGAATAAAAATTAGTGGATTTTACATTCTAGTCATTTCCATCCTGCCTGTACTCAGAGAGGCTTCCACCCAGGCCAGCGTTATCATTTATCAAGTACGAGAGGAGCTGAAGGTCACGCTGAACATCTCAGGTAAGCAGCCGACTCCAGCTGTGTGCTAACGTTGTTTATCAGATGAGCATCACTGAAACATCTTGTTTTGTGTCAAAGTTAGGAATCCAGCATCATGACAGCACTGATACAAACATGACTCTGTTTGTGCCACACGAGCTCCTCACAGCCCGATGTTTCACACTAAAATAGTTTCACCAAACTGGTGACAAAATTGCTGGTTTCATTTATTAAGCCTGCTTTCATCGGCCACTAGGGGGCACTATAACAATCTGGAATAACTCCATATAACAGCTTATCAAGATGCTGTTAAAATGTCCTTCAAACTGTTGTTAATCTGAACACAAAGCAGCTGATCAGACCTGCTGTCACCTCCAGTCTGTCCTGAGTGATCCATCACAGAGTTCAGCTGCATTCACCTGCGTCTGAGTGACCACCTGAGCTGTGATGTCACTTCCTGCTCTATAAGAAACAAACCCGTCCATCACTGGGACAAACAGACTCCATGTTTCTACTCAAAGACAGAAAGAAGTTCATGTAGAACATTTGCTGAATTCACAAGAAGGTCCAAATAATGCAGAATGAGTCAGAGACAGAGTTTCACAGAGTTTATAAAGTGTCTCCAACTCAACAACTCACTAAACTGACACATTTGTTAAGGGAGTCTGGGGACTTTCTCCACGGGGACAAAGAAGGAGCCTATATTGTTCCTGTTTAGTGTCTTTGTAACATGTGACATGTTTAGATCAATAACATGTTTCTTCTTTCATAAATGGAGTGTAAATGCCTATTTGCGAAATTCAATATAATTCTTAAAAATCCATATTTCAAAAATAAAATGATCAGACTGATTAATGCTGCATGTGATGTGAAATGTTATTATCCAAAGTCATGTATGAATCAATTAACGGTGTGTGTGTGTGTGTGTGTGTGTGTGTGTGTGTGTGTGTGTGTGTGTGTGTGTGTGTGGTCATGCGTCCTCAGCTCAGTAATAATTAATAGGAACCTTACCTGGCTGAAATAAGATAAAGAGGGGTACATCTCCATGACGACAACCCCCCAGGCCTGTAAACACACACACACACACACACACACACACACACACACACACACACACACACACCTCCTGTCAGGTAGCACAGTCAGTCTGAAGGTGAGGTGGCAGCATGCACAGGTCCTACCAGCCGCTGAAGCCCGTCACTAACCGCTACCTGCAGCAGCGATGGGACCAGAACAACTACGACAACCACCGCAGGAAGGTAGGAGGGTGGAGGTGGAGGGTGGAGACACAGCTGGAGGACTGCTGAGCTCATATTAGAGATGAGGTCTGGGTGAAGTTTGGTTGGACTGCAGGTGGTCTGGAGGGCTGATGAAGAAGCAGAGGGTGGGAGGTGAGGAGCAGCTGAGGTGGTCGGAGGATTGGTTGTGGTGTTGGACCGGTGGGTTGGATATGAAGAGCCAGACCTTTGTTCTTTATATGCTCAGGTGTGCACGTATATTATCCCAGATGTTTCCAACCAGTGAAATCTATGCTTTTGTTCAAGGTAACGATGTGTTTCAATTAAACATAAGGTGAAAAAACATTATCTTGACCATTTGTTTTGACTCGTTCCCTCATTTCCTTAAATTTTCATAACATCATCTTGTCTTGGAAGCGTTCTGTGGTCTGTGTGTTTTCATTAAAGCCATTCAACTGTATCTACGACCCTCAGTTATCTTTCTATCAAGTAGCTTTTATTGTTTGTGGCGGGGTACGCCATATTGTCTGAAGTGTTTTGGTAAAATATGTTGCATGTCTTCAGACTAAAAATCTGATCAACAAAAACCCAAAGAAATGTAAAACTTCTTCCTGCTCGTGGCACAAAAAGTTATAGAAATGGAATTGAAACTGCAAAACTATCAGAACAACCTTTAAGCGTGTCGAGCCACGCCCACATTTCCCTCACCTGTGTTCACCTGTGCAGGTGAGCTCCGCCCTGCCTGTAGTGGACAACAAGGGAGCGAGGACACCAGCTCACGTCCAGCTTAAACTGAAAAAACTACAGGTCAGTCACACACACACACACACACACACACACACACACACACACACACACACACACACACACTCACACTTGTCATGAGGATTGATTGACAGTTGGAGAGAAAACTGCCTCCTGGTGGCGTCGCCTTCATCAGACTGATCCGTGTGAACTAACTGTCAGTCGGTCGTGATGATGTGGAGGTCGACGCCCACAGCCGTCCACCAGCGTCACCAGAGAAGCTTCAGCTGAGTCACTGCGAGGAGTCAAAGTGTTTTCCTCTCTGTGCCTCAGCTGCAGGATGAACGGCTGTCGAATCATTGACAGAGACAACCGCCTCCTGGCCTCCAAGCTGGCCGACATCGTTTGCTCTAAAGGCCTGGTGGACCATCGGAACCAGTACCACCTGAGGAGGTACGGACCACACAACACAGCTCTGTGCTGCCGGGTCACAGCATGTTACACCATCGCTGTCGTGTCCTGACGAGTCCTGTGTGTGATGTCATCTCTCTGTGTCACATCCTCCTGCATCATGTCTTCTTATGTCACATTTTGTCTTGTAATATGTTATAATATGATGTCATGTCTGTCATCTTATGTCCTGTTACTGTATCAGCGGCTGCTACTCGTCCTGGGGTCCTTATGAGATCACAAGCACTGACAGCACACAGGCGATAAAAGAGACAAACACAAACACAGACCGAGTTTATCCAGAAATTATCAAATTATTAGCTAACTTTAACAATTCATGTGTAGAGCTCATCAAACTGATGAAGTCAGAATAATCCCAGCGGCTGAGGATCGTCAAGTCTCTCGCCATGTCAGAAACGTTATGCTCTTATTTCCCGTTTGAATAGAAATATGTACAGTTTAACCTTAAAATGACCAGATATATTCACGTGTATGTCACTGTGACGATGCCAGCGCGCCTTGTTGGACCTTTCAATAATTGATGTGAGCGGTCCTGCTCTGTTACGCTGCTGAATTATTGACCTGTGTGTGTGTGTGATGGTATTTATCTGCCCTCACACACCGCGCTGTGAAGTCTTTAGTGGTGACAGAAGCTGTGAAGCTTCTCTGAGATCTTTTATTCTGTGATTCACAGTGAACAGAAGCTGCTACAGCCAGCAGCCGAACAGTGGCGCTCAGAACGACGAGTGGTTAACGAGCAAAAGAAAGTCACCAATATCCAATCAGAGTGCTTAGTCAGTCCACCTGCCGCAGATTCAGACACATCCAGCTGTCACAGAGCGACATGATCGTCCACGTAGAGTCGCGTTTGTGTCTCTTTTAGCTCTGTGTTTGGTCTCCACCAGCTCCTGAGCAGCAGTCTGTACACACAGGATGCGTTCAGGCGCCGTGTTCAGTGTCGGTCCATCACGTTTGGCGCCGCTCGGAGCTGCAACAACAACGATTAGCTTTTTAAATGATCAGTAGTTACAGTCCTGGTGTGTTTGCTCATAAAAAGAAGGAAAAGGTTCAGGCTAGAGCGTAAAAAAACCTTGTTGGGTAGCGTTTAAGCTCGTTCAGCTGAGCATGTAGTGAACCAGACAGGAAACTGCCCCGTCATTACTGTTTGGTCGTAATGAAATAAGTAAAATTAAAATACTGATGAGTGGAGCTTCTCGCTGCTCACTTCCTTCACTCGTCTTCCTCTGCGTTTCCTCCTCAGTCTGAATGCCGACAAAAGGAGGGAGGAGCTTCTGCTGGTCAGCCGTCAGAATCAGGCCATCTACCAGCGAATCACGTCCCGCCAGTCAGAGTACCGCCGGCAGCTGTGGTTGGACGACTGGGAGAGGGCGGAGCATCGGCGGGACGATATCTCCCGATACCCCCGAGGGCTCGCCCAGAAACAGGTGCGTCCACACAGTGAATCATGTGACCACATCATTATCTCCTCACAACGCTGCATGTCTGTCTCTGCAGAAGTCGCAGAGGAAGGTGAAGTTTGCAGCGGCGGAGGGCAGCGAGAGGTCGACGAGCTGCAGCAACACCGACACCGACCGGACCGACAGAGAAGCCTGAAGCCTGACTCAGACAAACGGGCCTCGGCTGCTGCTTTAGTAAAAAATGATCCTAAATTTGATCTTCAATTTTTCATGTGTGGTTCAAAAACACATTTAACCTCTGCAGAGGTGGCTGACCAGGTGTCCTGGAGAGCCAGACGGTCTGTTGGCTCTGCAGGACACACGGTCGTCCATCTCACATCAGTTAGTAGTAGATCACCTCTCAGACTGTGCAACATGCTGGAGAAACCATGAGCACGACCATCAGCTAATGTCTGCATGGTAGCATGCTAACATACAGCAGACGAGCTGTACGGAGACATCTGATGGTTCTCTGGGTGTTTCTCTGGTTTAAATCAAGTCTCCAGCTGCTACGACTCTTCACCTGACTTTCATCAGCATGGAGGAGGAGAGGAGGACTCCAGAAATAGAAATCCTTCCTTTTACGAGCAGAACTTGCCTGAGAAACGTCGTGTTTTTAAGTTTTCTTTTGTGTCAAAGTAACGGCTGAATTTAACATTTTTGTGTGAACTATTCCTTTAAAGATTTAAGAATTAAAAACTCATCCCTCCATATTTTATCTATCTGACAAAATCCAATGGAGCAGCTCCAGTGTGTCGGGTTTAGTGACATCTAACCAAGATCAACCTACTGAACACCCCTCGTCTCACCCTCCCCTCGGTGGAGTCAGTGTTCGGTTCGTCATGTTCCTGTTGTGGTAGAAACATGGCGATGCAACATGACATCCTCAGTTTCAGGTGATTAAACACTAATGAAAACATTATAATGAATCCGACACACTGGACCTTTAATGCCTCACGTCTTGTCGTGTTTCGGGTCTGTTGGTGTTTTTTGTCGTCTCCTTCTCGTTCTCTGTGAGTTATCCTGATTTAAATCTAATTAAAAGCTTCTGGATTACTGACTTTGAGTCGAAACCTTCTGCACATCCTGATTTTCTGGAGCCATTTTATCACCACAGCTACTTTCCATCCTGAGTCTGATCTGATCATCCTGTGAAAGAATATATTATATACATGTCTCATCTGAGAGAGTGACCTGTGGAAATGAACAAACACAGTTATTCTGTTTATTGAGGAGACACATTTCAAACCAAAAGGACTTCATCATAAACAAGCCAGCAGCTCTCGGCTTCTCTGCGGTTTTCTCCACTAGGTGGCAGTAACTCCACGTCTCTGCTCGGTGGTGGTTAAAGCTGAGACTGAGACTGAGAGGAGAGTAATGACTGCTTCCATTAAAGGAGCAGTCTGGAGTTATTTTGAAGAAATGTTAATGAGAAAGATCTTCATCAGCTGATTTTAAACAAACTAAATAATCAAACTCTCTTTGTTTTCATGACTGATCATCTAGTTTCTATGATCAGAAACCCGTTAAACAAAAAACCCAAAGAAACGCACTGAAGGTTCTGCAGAGACACAGAACACAGACCCGGGTCCGGTCATGTTCTGCTCACAACACTTCACATCTCAGCTCAGGAAATACTTCTTAAGATAAATCAGTAAATCTCCGGCTGGTCAGTTTGATCCCACATCATGTCGAGCGAGTACGTTCACTTCATAATTTAATGATGATCTTGATCGGCTCTGTGCTGCCGAGACGAGCGAGGTAAGTGAGGAGTGAATACATGTGCAGTGGAAAAGCCCTTTAACGCTGCCGGTCTGTCCTGGTGCCGAGCTCGGCTGGAAGCCTCCTCGGGCCAGGACACCGGGCCATCTGGGAGCAGTTAGCCAGCGTCTGTGACTGTGATCCAGAGCAGCTCCCCGGCACCAAACACCACATTAACAGCAGCCATCCTCCTCTGCTCAGAGCTGGAGTCACAGAGAGCTGCTGCACCAGAAACAGAGAGATATATTCAGTCCGTACGTGTTCATCTGTCACACGTGTTGTCTGAAGTGTAACGGAGCTGAGCAGACAGCAGGTTGTTGGTTTGTCGGAGAGCAGCCGTCCTTCCCAGTTTTACAGCGTTTCACTTTATTAAGATCAGAGGAGCAGACCTGCTCCACCAGCTCCACCAGCTCCACCAGCTTCATTACTGCTGGGCTTTACACGACATGCAGACAAACCACTGCAGGAACAACACGCCAGCTGCAACTAAGGCCAGGAACAATCTGTAGAGACAGACAAAGAACATCGGACACCCTGCAAGACCACAAATACTGGACCCCCGAGGTTCTGTGTCAGAACCACGTCACATCCACGGTGAGGCCTCCGTGGATCAGACTTGTTCTGGGACGTCCCGGCACGTTCTGATCCGACGCACAAGGTCGATTATGTGTCATTACACAACAATAAAAGTCTGTAAACTCCTTCACGCTGCACAGATTCTACAACATATTATTTATACACAAAAACACACGATGCTTCTTTTGGATCCGTGTCGGGGTGAAGCAACGAGATGGTGACGATAATGTGATCGACATCTGGGAAACATTGTGTGTGAGCACCAAGCATCGATGTTGTAAACACAGAGTCCTCCTCAGAACACGGCCCGGCTGTCAAGCACAACAGCTCGATCCAGGATGTTGTGGTGGAGACGGGTCGGTGCTGTTGGTACCATCAGGGAACGTATCAGGTCTGCGACAGTGTTTGGGTCGGTGTTGTGTGTCAGGTGGGATCTGTGTGAAGGTTTCCCTGCAGAACATCACATTACAACAACCTGTAAAGAAGTTATTAACCTGACCTGATGGGTGTGTGTGCTGGCTGGAGGCTGATGGAGGTGGTGGGAGCAGGTGTGCAGGTGTGTGTGGAGATCAGGTGATAAGATGAAGGATAAGGAAGCCTCCAGGGACTGCAAGATCTCATGAAAGAGATCGCACATTGTTTTGAAAAGACGTTATTTACAACCTTGACGAGCAGTCGGAGGGTTGCATGCTAACACCAGCTGAGCAGCTACACAGAAGATGTTCTGATAAGTTGTTCGACACTTCTGGAGTAAAGAAAGACGCTGACAGATGATCTGTTTCCTGGATCATTCGTTTATCTTCACGTATATTTCTTCTGTCTTCACGAACACCTCAGTGTTTCTTCGCTGCTGTAACTCCACACAAAGTTTAAACCCTCGGAGACAGACGGATGTTTCGCTCTCTCTCTCTGTGTCGCCTGTGATGAACTCATGAGTCCAAAGTGTTATTTTTCCAGTATTCAGAGCTTGTTTAGTGTCAGGAAATGAAGCGTCTCTGCTCAGACGTACTCTCAGCCTGCAGTGCAGTTATTTGTTTTGTGGTCGGGATGATCTCAGAGCAGTTTATTCTCTTGGCTGTGATGGTTTTCTGTCTGTTTCTGTTTTTGTGCTGTGGTGATTGTTTGTCCGTCTTCTTCTTGTCTGGTTGTGTTTGTCTCAGTGATGTGACGATAATCACAGCTGACGGGGATTTACATCGTTTTACTTTGGCTGCTCATTAAAAATCAGAAATGTTTTATGTTTTGTTCAAATACTTAAATGTTTTAATGGTTATATAAAAAACTCCTCCTTTTTACCAGACGCCATCAGACTAATTCCAGACTAACCTGGTCATGACTGGCTCCTCTCACTGAAATCTGTCCAATCAGGTCAGTTTGCAGCGTTTGGAAGTGAAACTCCAGCTGAGGTCTTCACTCACATTCACTCTGAATTACTCAGCTTGGACTCAACTGAGGAACAGTTCCACCTTTTCATTCAGTGTCACAGATATGTGAGTAGTTTTGATAAGTGAATATATGGATTTCCTACATTTTACCAGCTCATCATCACATCACAGACGTTTGGACTGTTGTTAATGCTCATGCAGTGTCGGGTGGTTGTGGTTCGCCACCAGAAATACCTGGTTAGATGTAGGAAAGATCAAACTAAGTGCTTTAGGAGTGAGAACGTCAGGCCAGATGAACTGTGATGCATCTGAAGGGTTCCTAAGTGGAGAAAGTCAGCAACTACAAATCTTTTAACTGAGAAAGTGATGAATTATGTGACTGTGTCGATAACAGCTCGTCTTCATTAAAGGTTGTATCAGCGATCCTGGTTGCCCTCACGTCCGTTGCGAGATCTCAAACAAACAGAGCCAGCTCGCCCCTCCCTCCCTCCGTGTTTTGAAAGTGATCATGGACGCGCATTTTCATGAACGTGCATGACCATGAACGCTACTAGCTAACAAACAATCGCAACTAACAAACACAACTCACATTTCTAAATCTGATATTCACTCTGTTCAGCATCACTTCATCTACGTTTGCTAGACCGATCCAAATTTAGACGAGCTTCGGTCACATTTCACATCCAAACAAGTCAACAAGCAACACGCTAGCAGTGCTAGCAGTTGGCTGCTACTCACATGTCCAGCAGAAACAGCGCGAGCTCGGCATCCGATTTAAATCCTTTTAGTTCTTTTACTTCCTTCCATCTTTCCGTGGCCTTCCCGATACTTATTCTGGTCTTGGAAAATACACGCTGGTATTCTCTCACTCTCTCACTCTTTCTCTTCTTGGGTTTTGATTCCGCCATTCTAGCTTCTGATAACACCGTCAGCTGACCTCCTTTGGCGACCACTTCGCGTGCACGAGCGTGAAACACCACAACACCCACCCCTTGTCTGTGATTGGTTGGAACACTGTTTATTTTGCTTTTGAGTGGTTGGTAGTACCGTTTGTTTTTGTGTGCGATCTCGGAGCCTCGGCTGCCTACAGAGACGCGGTTTTTTGACGGCATGCTTACGGGGCGGGCAGCGAGCGGATCGTGAGGAAAAAGCAGATGAATGTGATCATTTATGTAAAGATGAAGCCATTTGATTTGATATCAATGCAAAGACAGGAGGCGCTGGCATTACAGCAGCGTACATTTCTTTGAGGTTTTTCCTCGAAGGTGAACACGTGGTGCTCAGAGCAGACACAGAATGTAGCAGACTTAAAACATGACGTCTAATTTCAGACTTCGAGTGGCCGACATGTGTCGGAGCGTCTGGACGTGACGTCACGCTGATGTTTGACCACAGGAAGAGGAAACAGGCGTCAGACTGCACTGAGATCATCGACTGTTCCTGTGAGAAGCGATGGCGGTCAGCTCCCACCTGTCCGTCCGGCGGCCCGTCTGTACGCACGCTACATATGTTGGGCAGAAACAGCGTGTCGTGTTCACCGACTGACCCTCAGGCTCATTTAAAGGCTGTTTTACCGTCTGTTCCACTTTAACTCTGCTGCTTTGACTCGGAGTTTCCACTTGTTATTTCCAGCAGCCTGCTGCCGTCCAGCTCGCAGACTGCACCGCCTTTTTATTGACAGGGAGGGAACGTGTGTGTGTGTGTGTGTGTGTGTGTGTGTGTGTGTGCGGTACTCACATTGTGGGAACGTGTTGCCACAATGACACGTCGGGGCTGGTCCAGTGGTTTGAGTCTTTCTGTTCACACTCTCTCAGTCGTCTGCTGTCAGATTGATCATGACGTGTTTTACTTTCTACTTTTACTCCACTACATTTGTTTGATAACTTTAGTTACTTTGTAGGTTAAAACAAGCAGCAACTGCGACAAATTCCAGAAAATCAAGCAGACAAAAAAAGAAATAGAATAAAAGAATAATTTGAATATAAAAGCAACAGGAACGACTTGTAATAAAAGCATTTCAGCATCATCTCGTTAAAATGATAAAATTAAGATCAGAAGCTAAAGCTAGCAGATGCTAACACAAGTCTCTCTCTCTGCATCTGGACCCACAAGTAGGATTTCTGTTTCTGTTTGTTTCCTTTTTATTTTTTAAAAAAGTACTCATCCAGTTGATTATGTCAGTGAGACAAACAGAGCAGCAGAGATGATGTCTGAAGAATCAGATGTATAAAGTTGTGTATCATCAGCATAATGGTGGTACTGATACTGTGATGAGAAATCAGTTTGACCAGGGAAAGTTCAGATAGAGAACTCCTGTCCGTCAGTTACGACCCGTCGGGAAACAGTCACGAGCTGCAGCAGTAATGTTTTAATATGTTATCTTTACTTTCACTCACGTATGACTTTGAGTAAACATCGCAGTGCTCAGGTGCTCAGCTGGTACCTGTCGGATCGGGAGAAGCTTTGTTCTGGTGTCAGCAGGAGAAACGTCCAGAAAAACTCTGCCGGTGTTTGTTGTTGTTGTTATCTAAATGATTTTATCTGCTTTTATATTTCCTTTTGATTTTATTGTTTGTTTTTCCTGTAAAGCACTTTGTTTGTTTGTTTGTTTGTTTGTTAAGGTGCCGTATAAATAAAGTTGTTTTCATCCCTCTGAAGGCTTCACGCAGCGATTCTCCTCGGTGACTTTCTCTCCAGGATTATTGGACTTGTTAACATCTGGTCACAGGCATTTCCTGTTTGTGCACCGATCGGGACATTAAAGCTCCTGTTTTCAGAAGAGAAGGTGAAGTTAACGGCTCTTTAAAAAGCAGAGATGTCTGTGAGTGTGTGTGTGTGTGTGTGTGTGCACAGGAGGAGGTGTGTTTACTGTGCTCCTCCTCCTCCTCCTCCTCCTCCTCCTCCTCGTCGTCCTCTCTCCTTCATCAAAGCAGCAGAGTCCAGAATCAACCCACCAACACACACACACACACTCTGTCCGTCTGTTCTTCAAACACACTCATGGATTATCACCACCTTCTTCTTCTGCTGCTGTCGACCTGCAGCTTCCTGCCAGGTGAGCCGGCGAGCGAGCGAGCAACACACAACACTGACACTGAGAGAGAGAGAGAGAGAGAGAGAGAGAGAGAGAGAGAGAGAGAGAGAGAGAGAGAGAGAGAGAGAGAGAGAGAGAGAGAGAGAGAGAGAGAGAGAGAGAGAGAGAGAGGGAGAGAGAGAGAGAGAGAGAGAGAGAGAGAGAGAGAGAGAGAGGGAGAGAGAGAGAGAGAGAGAGAGAGAGAGAGAGAGGGGAGAGAGAGAGAGAGAGAGAGGGAGAGAGGGAGAGAGAGAGAGAGAGAGAGAGAGAGAGAGAGAGAGAGAGAGAGAGAGGGAGAGAGAGGCAGGTAACAGGTGTTGCTGATGGAGAGTTTGAAGCCTTTAAAGTGCGAACTCCTTATTGGAAACCACATGTTACCGTGGCAACGTATTGATCACAGTATAGAGCGGACAGGTCAGGTGCACGACAGATTTATTGTGAACTCATCTTCCTCCAGGTAGTCCAGCTAGCTGCACGGCTAACTGAGCTAACAGCTTACAGGTGGGCGATTCTTACACATTGCACCTTTAACCTTTTGATTTACAGGACGCTTCCTGACTCCAGTTTTCTACCAAAACATCAAAGCAAATATTCATTTCCTTCATCTGGTTTCTGGATTGAATCTCTTGTTTTGACGCTGCAGCTTCTTCAGAGTTCAGAGATCTACAGTTTCACTTCCAGTCGTTTGAACACTGTGACGCTGAGTGTTTCTGAAATGTGCATGTGTTGTATTTCCATGCAGGGATCTTTGAAGCAGAGCATTTCAAGCATTTATGAGTCTCTATAAGACATTTACGTGTCTCTTCAAACCCTCTCGCAGCCTTTCGAGTGGGAGTTTACGACTAACTCTGATTTGAGGAGCTTCTGTCATCAATACTGGTGGAGTCAGAGTCACTCGTAGCTCAGGAAGAAGATGTTTTGTGTTTGAGGTTGAAAGCAGATGGAGAAAAACTGCTGAGCCACGAATGTTTCTTTCAGAGCGGTGGTTCAGATCAGTGAATATTTTAGAGAGAGCAGACTCTGGTGACGTTCTCCTGAGGCGACAATCAACTGTGAGTGTTGGACAGAAAACAAAAGAAAGTGTTGGACAGAAGTAAACTCGTCTTGCTTGTTCTCAATAATTATTCTCACATGTGGCTAAAAGTGTGAAGTTGTCCTGGTGGGTTGTGCTGGAGGACAGCTGATGTTCATCCTCTGAGGAGCAGGAAGCAGCCGTCTCCTGGGGGAAACCTCCCAACACGACCTCTTCCATGTGCCAACCGCTTCTCCTGACTTCCTCCTTTGCTGCTGCAATATTTACTACATCCACTAGAGGTCACCACCAGAAGAGAAGTGTTGATACGGGTCATAATGAGCAGCCCGGTCTGTTATCTACGACCGGTGTCACGTTAAGGTCCAGTGTCCACAGCGCCAACATCTTTCTCCGGTCGTTCCCTGTGAGGAGCGTCTGCAGCAGCAGGCGGCCGTCCAGAGAAACGGTGCAGCCTTTTTTTGTGCGACTGCTCCCAGAACGTCGGATTAAAGAAACTCTCAAATGTTCAGTTTATTTCAGTGAAAGCAGAACAAAGAGGGACGCTGACGGCTTCTCACTCGTCTCTCCACTGACTTCAATCAGAGTTTGTTCTGTCCGGTTGAAGTTAGATAGACGGATGTTTCCTCTAATCACCTGCCAAGTGTTTTATAAAAGTGTCTGCCCTTTTCTGAACCTTTCCAGATGATGCTGTGCACAACACATCTGTAAGGTCGGGACGGGCTTCATTTTCTTCTTACATAAGATCATTTTAATCTGTTTACAGTTTGAAAGTGACCTGCTGGTGGCAGGAGAACACATCTGGGCAGATCACCACAGTGACTGGGTTGGGGATGTTAATATGACACCTATAAGATGCTGATGTAAGTCACCTGGATGACAGTGTGGACGAGCAGATGTTGAACGAGCAACACTGAGCACATTTACAAGTCACAACACTTTCGTCCCGGCGGATGAGGTCAGAAACGTTTTCCTGTTTCACTCTGATTAAATTGTGTTTCCACACATTGAAGCTGGAGCGTTTTGATCCCTGTGGCTCCTTAATTTAATTCACGTGGAGGTTGGTGCGATGGCTGCGAGGCTGTGGTTGTTTCCCTCGAGCTTCGGCCTGCAGCTCAGCGAGCGCTCGCTGCGAGCTGATGGGGATTTCACCCGGAACTCAGAGGCTCAAATGGTTTTTACAGCACGTTGTGGCTTTTAGGCAGATCGTTAAACTCACGCAGCAACACATCAGTCCTGATGTTGTTGCCTGTCAGTCTGCGGTGGGTAACACCGCACAGGAAGGCATCAGCACCACCTGCCTTACTCAGGGTTAAACACAGGAGCTTCTCCTGCAGCCGACACGATTTGCACCTCCTCGGTGTCCCGGCTCCAGATGTGTCCCGGCAGGTTTTGTCTTTAAATGGACTCAAAAGCGTGAGGACGTGTTGAATCTTTCTCTGGTGTTAAACTCCACCCATGTGGCAGTCCACCGGTACAAAACAAACCATAATAGAAATAAGACCTGGCCGAGTCCTGCCGCCAGCCTCAGCTGCTCTTCATAGTAACCAGAGACGTGCGTGATGGTTTTATTTGGTCTGTAACGAAGAAGCAGCGCTGCCTCGGGGACGCTCTGATCAATTTGATGCATAAAAAAGTTTTATATAACTAAAGAAAATAAAAACAGTTCCTCTCAGACAGAACGTACGCTGGATGACGATCAAGCCGATCCCTGATACGTGTCGTCTTATGTAAGAAGAAGCTCGCGCACCAAGCTCCATTCAAAAAATCCAGAATTTAATGCGTCCTTCCTGGAAGAGTCATTGACACTGCAGAATGTGACTCATTTAAATTAAACACACATGTCATCAACAACATCACAGTTTCTGTCAGTGAACTCTTGACTTATTATTTGTTGACTTAACGTTGAGTATTTTAACGGTTCATTTTGTTGTTGACAAAACAATCTCACCATGACTCCATTTATATAACAACATATTACATAACATAATAATAATAGTAATAATAATAGCAGTTCTGGAGCTTTTGATCATATCACAAACACTGAATATGAATAAAGCTGTGATTAAATGCTTTATGAGTGCATGATCAATCATCTCCTCAGTGGTGTTACAAGCGTTTGACTAACGAGACGACTTTAAATGTGCAGATTTGTGAAGGGAGTTTGGTGTGTAATGTGTTTGATGACACCAGTCCAGCCTGCTGATCTGCTCAGTGTCAGGGTTACGACCTCTGACCCCAGAGAGGTGAGGGGTCACCTGGCCGTGGTCAGTGTGGCTGCAGTGATGCTGAGCCAACAGATCCGTCTGCCCGCCTGCTGGAGGAAGTGACACAGACGGCGTTTGGCTGCGAGCTGCCTGACAACAGCACTGCTCACTAAATCACTCCCATCTTTGACCTGATTAGAATTATTTCCCACTGCTGCATCTGATTTGAAAACTGGAGGTTTTGCAAAAACAGCACAGACTTTGTTTCTCTTCTGACAAAAAATATTCTCTCCGTTGCCGCAGTAGCTGCAGCTGGATATTAATCTGTTTTCTGTCATGACGGCAGCTAACACATCTGGAAAAATCAGCTAACTACGATCACATAGACAAACAACACGGTCACAGAGCCTCCTCGGCTGTGTAAAGAAATTATAAGAATGCATCATCAGTGCCAGGGAGGACCATCCACATCCGTCAGATCATCCAGCGATCGGAGACTGTCAGACTTGGACCTGGATCTCGTGTCTCTGCTGAGCCAAGTCTCTCTCCGTCCTTCGCCAGCAGCGTCGATAAATCGAGCTGGTCCTTGGCTCGACCGTGACAGGAGCAGATTCCTCTCAGCCGTGAGGAAACAAACGCACCTCGGTGGCCGAGACAATTCACCCATCAATCCTCTCTTTTCCAGTCTTCTTTTATTTTTTGCCCTCAGCGGCCAAATTCATCGCTGGCGAACGCTCTCGCAGCACGCAGAGTTTTTCCGAGCGCTGTGCTCATTTACACAGCTGGAGGAGTCGAACCGGAGCGCTCGGAGGAAATACCTCCGCACACAGGGAAAGACCGCAGAGGTCACGGGGTCACGGTGGAGTCTCAGGGTCACAGCCCGGCAGGAAACCATCAACCCGCTCAAAGACACTAAAGCAGAAGCTGCTCACAGTTCTGATGATCAGAGATAACACGTTCAGTTTACACAAAAACCTCAGCAGAGCATAAAATCTGACCCATTTCTTCTTCTTCTTCTTCTTCTTCTTCTTCTTCTTCTTCTTCTTCATCTTCTATTTTTTAATATAACAACTTATCTTTAGATTAGATGAGATTACAGAGGAGAGCAGATGAAACAAGATCACTCAAGAAGACAAAATATAAAATGAGATGAGAAGAACTCAACAGATCAGTTGAAGTCTACAGTCGCGCCGTACTTCTTCAGAAAGCTCAGAGTCTTTGATTCGATCCATTCAAACCGTTTCAAGATTAAAGCACATCAGCCAGGTTCAATCAACAAACAAGACAGAGGAGAAACACGTACCTGCCTCCTCACTGATGAAGGCTCTGGGTGTTAAAGTGCATCAGAAGCTGCCTTCTTTTACTCCCAAACGTCCAGTTAATCCATTTCAGTAAGTTATTCAGTCCATAGCACAGCACTGATGCATAAATAGTGATGAAATAGTGACAAACTGCAATCAGGGAGGCTTTTTAATGCTCTTAATCTGTTAAAAAACTCCACTATTTGAAAGCAAAACACCTTTAAACTGCACCTGAGAGTTACCTAAGATGGTCACCAAGCTCTCACCTGTTGATTGACAGCTCATTTGACGCCGTGTGGCCGGCAACAGCCAACGAGTGATGGGGACGACAGGAGACCCTCCCTCTCACAAGCCAGCCACTGGATGATTGACACATCATGTAGCCAATCAGATTCCAGATCTAACAACATGCAGTTTATTTGGGTTTCTACAGTCTGAACATGGAAATAATTAAAGTTTACTTTAAATATGTTATTTTATCAGCACACAGTGTAAATAAGGAAACGAAGAGCTGTAATGACGTCTCGCTCCTGCTGCTCTCAGACGGTCCTGTGAGGTCACCAAATGGCATTTTTCTTGCCAGGCAGCCTGGAAATTAAATCAGAAAAACACGTGTTAAGAGTTCATTTTTAGTAATATTACCAAATTTGAAGTTGGACCATGTTCCAGGAGTTGAATCGAACGCAGTTCCTGCTCACTTGACTAGGCTGGGCCTAGTCAAGCGAGCAGGAACTGATGAAGCCTCTCGGATGAGAGGTGAAACGTCTTCAAAGACAAAAACCAAATCCAGTTGCGTTCGATTCAATTTCCTTGAGATAACTATGACCTGGATGAATGAGAATATTCACAGGCTTGTTCCAGGAGTGTTATTAAGATGAGACAACGACACGAGATGATGAGATGAGACGAGGGGAGATGGGACCAAACATGGGACTTTAGTAGATGAGATTTAATTCATCTGAAAAAAAGTAAACTTGTAATGTCACCTGTTGGTTTGAACGAAGCTCCGGGTGGGTGGTCGCCGTCTTGGCAGAAGTGGACGAAGAGCGTTCGATCGATCGTTAAACCAACCCACCTCGCTGGAGGCCAGATGGCAGACTGGCTGTGATGTGACCTACAGACAGACTGAAGAGCAGAGTGATCTGTAGGTGGATGGTGTCTTTCCTCTGCAGCCGTCACACTGTGGCGTCAGGATTCAAAGCCAAACACTTCTCCTGTGCCAGAAGATGATCAATAACAGCACAGCAAAGTTCACATTCACTCCAGTGATGGACGACTGATTATAATCACAGATATGAAAAACAAAACCTACAGATTTCTCTAATAAATAAACATGTGACTGAACACAGCTGCTCTTATTTTGGCGGCGTGGCACACTTCCTGGAGATCTGCCTGAGCCGAGAACAGAGAGGCTGAAATAGTTGGAAGGTCGTCGGCGCTCTGAGCACAAAACCACTTCTATCGGAATCTGTTTTTTTGATTTGTCTCTCGGTGCGCTGCAGAAAACAAAGTCGCCGTAATGATGTGATGGAGGAAGAATTACTGTCTCAGAATTGATTTCATATTTTGGTCCCTGCTCGTTCGTGAGATTCGCTCCTGGTGAAAGGATGAAGTCATCCGTCTTCCTTTTCCAGGCAGCTTCCTGTCGTGGAAAGTCGACGCGGTGACGTCGTTTCTCATCGTCCGTCATAATCTCAGTTTTCTGTCAGACAAGGTTTCAGTCCTCCCGCCCCGGTTCTGTCAACTGACCGACCCGATACAGTGTTTAATTGGAACCAGAAGCAGTTCCAGAGCCAGCTGGTGCAGGAGGAGGAGGGTGGAGGAGGAGGGTGGTGCAGGAGGAGGAGGACAGAGGAGAAGGAGGAGGGTGGTGCAAGGAGGAGGAGGGTGGTGCAGGAGGAGGAGGAGGGTGGTGCAGGAGGAGGAGGAGGAGGAGGGTGGTGCAGCATGAGGAAGTGGAGGGTGGTGCAAGGAGGAGAAGGAGGGTGGTGCAGGAGGAGGAGGAGGAGGAGGGTGGTGCATGAGGAAGGTGGAGGAGGAGGAGGAGGGTGGTGCAGCATGAGGACGAGGAGGGTGGTGCAAGGAGGAGGAGGAGGGTGGTGCATGAGGAGGAGGAGGAGGAGGGTGGTGCAGCATGAGGAAGTGGAGGGTGGTGCAGGAGGAGGACAGAGGAGGAGGAGGGTGGTGCAGGAGGAGGGCGGAGGAGGAGGAGGGTGGTGCAGGAGGAGGAGGAGGAGGGTGGTGCATGAGGAGGAGGAGGAGGAGGAGGGTGGTGCATGAGGAGGAGGAGGAGGGTGGTGCAGGAGGAGGAGGGTGGTGCAGGAGGAGGACAGAGGAGGAGGAGGGTGGTGCAGCAGGAGGAGGAGGAGGAGGGTGGTGGAGGAGGAGGAGGAGGAGGAGGAGGGTGGTGCAGTGAAGGGTTTCTGACAGTCTCTGCTTCAGGTGTGTTCAGAGTCAGTTGGAGGTTTGAGGCGAGCAGACTGAAGCAGTGAAGATGTTCAGTCACTGACTCAGAGTCTGTCACTTCCACACCTCAGTGAAAACACTGACACTTTTATTTAACACTAAAAGACTTCAGAGCGCCGGATGTTGATGAAGCTTTCCTCCGACGACTGACGCTGTGCAATGAGTCAGCTCAGCTTCTTCTTCTGTGTTTCAGATCTTCAGCTCAGCTTCTTCTTCTGTGTTTCAGATCTTCAGCTCTGCTTCAACTTCGACACAAAAAACTTCAAGATCTTCTCCGGATCCAAAGAAAAGCAGTTTGGTTACACGGTCCAGCAGCACGAGGCAGGAGGACGCCAGTGGTGAGAGTCCCAGTTCACTGTTCGTCCAGCACATCCTGTTCTGGTCCGTCTCTGTCTGTAGAACCAGTCTGTTCTGGTCTGTCTTCGTCTGTAGAACCAGTCTGTTCTGGTCTGTCTCTGTCTGTAGAACCAGTCTGTTCTGGTCCGTCTCTGTCTGTAGAACCAGTCTGTTCTGGTCTGTCTTCGTCTGTAGAACCAGTCTGTTCTGGTCCGTCTCTGTCTGTAGAACCAGTCTGTTCTGGTCTGTCTTTGTCTGTAGAACCAGTCTGTTCTGGTCTGTAGAACCAGTCTGTTCTGGTCTGTCTCTGTCTGTAGAACCAGTCTGTTCTGGTCTGTCTCTGTCTGTAGAACCAGTCTGTTCTGGTCTGTCTCCGTCTGTAGAACCAGTCTGTTCTGGTCTGTCTCTGTCTGTAGAACCAGTCTGTTCTGGTCCGTCTCTGTCTGTAGAACCAGTCTGTTCTGGTCTGTCTCTGTCTGTAGAACCAGTCTGTTCTGGTCCGTCTCTGTCTGTAGAACCAGTCTGTTCTGGTCTGTCTTCGTCTGTAGAACCAGTCTGTTCTGGTCTGTCTTCATCTGTAGAACCAGTCTGTTCTGGTCTGTCTTCATCTGTAGAACCAGTCTGTTCTGGTCCGTCTCTGTCTGTAGAACCAGTCTGTTCTGGTCTGTCTCTGTCTGTAGAACCAGTCTGTTCTGGTCTGTCTCTGTCTGTAGAACCAGTCTGTTCTGGTCTGTCTCTGTCTGTAGAACCAGTCTGTTCTGGTCTGTCTCTGTCTGTAGAACCAGTCTGTTCTGGTCTGTCTTCGTCTGTAGAACCAGTCTGTTCTGGTCCGTCTCTGTCTGTAGAACCAGTCTGTTCTGGTCCGTCTCTGTCTGTAGAACCAGTCTGTTCTGGTCTGTCTCTGTCTGTAGAACCAGTCTGTTCTGGTCTGTCTCTGTCTGTAGAACCAGTCTGTTCTGGTCTGTCTCTGTCTGTAGAACCAGTCTGTTCTGGTCTGTCTGTGACGGCTGCTGTGTGATATTGAGATAAGATGCGCAGATGTATTGGACCTTTAAGCTTCATGACCGAACATTAATCTGATCGTCTTCATTATGAACAAGGTTTCAGGTGTTAGATCACATTTCCTTTTTAAGTTCTCGACAGTATTTAGACGCCTCGGTTCGTCTCCTTTCCCAGAACCTTCAGGTGAAGACAGAGCTGTGATGTCTGTCGGGGTAACGATGAGATGAACCGGAGGATTTATTGAACACTGTGGCCCGTCAGAACCAAAGTTCCATGTCGATAAACCTTCGCCTCGGAAACGTTTCCAGGAAAGTTGGTCGTTGGTTTCCGTGCGTCAGTGAATCACGTTGGAATGACACATTTTCCACCTATGCGTCTGATAAATGGAGCATATCTGAGGAGCAGAGCGGCTGATATTTATAGCTCCGTCTGCTATAAATTAGGATTTCATAATCTCGACCTGATCCTATGGACCCATAGCTTCTCTCAGTCTGCTCCTCATGTGCTCACATGTTCCCGTACAGTTTGTCCTTGGCTCTGCGTTCGTCTCCTCTCTCAAACCTCCGGCTGCTTGTTTCTGAGATAAGATTTCCTTCCAGCCGTCAGGATACTTTAAAGTCTACGAGCAGTAAAATCAGGTGTGTGTGTTCAGTTCAGCCTCTGACTCAGGTCAGCACTCACCACAGACTCAGTGCCGCCGTCGATCACTGTTCCATCCTAAAGAAAAGTACACTTCCCTCCATTCAGCAGCCAAATAAAGACTTTCAGTCCGTCACTGTGGACGTCAGCACCTCAGCACCACGTGAGGGTGAAGATAAAATACAGTTTTAATCCCAAAAGTTTAGAAATCAAACTGTGGTTCTCCTCCACGCCGGGTGTTTATTCCTCCACAGCTCTCCGGCTCCAGCAGCTGTCTGCCGGCTAACGCTAACAGAACAGAAAGACAGATTATGTTCTGATATCTGGATTAAAATCCAACAGCACGAACACGATGAGCTCACAGCTACCTGTCGCTCGAAGAGGCCACGCCCCCTGATGATGCGTCACTTTAAGCCTTGATATAATTTAAAGCAGTGAGTTGTATAAACGTTGTGATGAAGGGATCAGTTGAACATCTCTTGTTCACTCAGCACCATGTTTTATCAGTTCTTTATCTCCTGTCGCAGTTTGTTTCTGTCCCGGAGCCCATCTGTCTGATTTAAAGAGCAGCAGGGTGCCGCTGATAAAACCAGCAGATAAAACTTGATGGACTGACAGAAGGCAGTCTGAGAGTCGGACAGTCGTCCTCGGCGGCAGGTGAGGTCGTGCGACGTTCCCGCTCCCCTCATTCTGTTTTATCCGGGAACATTTGAGCCGTGATGAAAACCAGGATTACAGAATCTCTCTCCTTTGAAGTCGCAGGTAAATAAGTGGAAAGTATTTGCGTTTGTCTCGCGAGCAGCTTCTCCTGCGTCCCCGAGGCAGAGCGCTGGATCTGGAAACTATGTGTTGTGGTTTGTTATTCCCCAGCCTCCCTCTGGGAAGCCCATCACTCCGCTGTGAGTGTGTGTGTGTGTGTGTGTGTGTGTGTGTGTGTGTGTGTGTGTGTGTGTGAGAGTGTGTGTGTGTGTTATTAATGGGGGGATTTCAGGTGTCTGGCTGGTGTTGTTATCCAGACGGGGGAATAAACCTTCTCTGTTCTCAGGAATATCACTCGAACCCATAAAGCCATCGGGGTCCTGCGACCTTTGACCTCCATACTCATTAAAATGAATCTGATGACTTCTGTTGCTCGTTAATTTGCACACTGTTGCCTCAGAGTCAAAGTAGTTCATTTATAAATGAATGAAAACAAAACAAAAAGCAGAACATCTGATCTGATAATCAGTCGATCACTTGAATATAAACACACATGTAAATAAATGTATATTTATTTCTACTTGTGCTCTTGATTCTCGAGTACATTCAGTATTTTACCGCA
>CM077793.1:32691756-32696756 GCA_039737535.1 Lagodon rhomboides | reverse complement strand
ACCTTCAGGACCTTCAGGTGCAGGATCTCTGAGCTGTGCTGTGTTCTGGCTGCAGGTGGGCGTTGTTCAGTATGGCTCCACCGTGGTCCATGAGTTCAGTCTGGGTGAGTACCAGACCGTGGAGGAGGTGGTGGAGGCCGCCAGGAGCATCGACCAGCGGGGCGGCGAGGAGACGAGGACGGCGCTCGGCATCAACGTGGGACGGTACGACACAAACTGACCCCTCGTGAGTATTAAACCCCAGCAGGTTCACTCACACTCCGTCTGCCGTGCAGGTCAGAGGCCTTCAAGCGCGGCGGCCGGCCCGGCGCTCAGAAGGTGATGATCGTGATCACGGACGGAGAATCTCACGACAGCCCACAGCTGCTGCAGGCCGTCGCCGACAGCGAGAGAGACAACATCACCATGTACGCCATCGCTGTGAGTCTGTCCTTACACCTCCTGACTTCCTGTCCGGTCCTGATCCAGCTTCCTGTTCTGGAGAGTTTGGACTTCCTTCTCTACCTGCAACCTGAAATGTACTGTGGCTGTAACGCTTTATTTTAAGGTCCTTGTTATCAGGGTGAGTTAATAAGTAGTACGGCCTTATAAGATGATTTATAAGGATTAATAACAGCATAATTAACATATTGGTTGTTTTATTATAAGACATTTATGATCACCTCTAAGTAAAAGCCGCCTTCTGCTATGAATCTAAAGTAACTATAAAAATAATCTTAAAAAACAAGTGAAACAAAACACTTATTAATCTTAATAACACTCTGGTTTCGCTTTAGATTTGGTAGCTACATAAATCTGAGTTAACTGTTAATAAATAACTTATTAACCTTATTAAAACAAACCACAACACAAGCTGAGTGAAGGTAAACGATGATGTAACAGGCACTTTTCTGAACACTTAAATAACTTATTAACGACCTTAATGTAGAGCGTTACGTTACTTCCTGTCCTCCTCGTGTTTCTCCAAGCACGAACACTAAAACTACTTTATTCTTCTCTGGACTTTAAAATCTCTTCGTCCTGAGTGTCTCCTCTGCGTCTCCTGCAGGTTTTGGGTTATTACAACCGTCGTGGAATCAACCCCGAGGCCTTTCTGAAGGAGATCAAGTTCATCGCCAGCGACCCCGATGAGAAGCACTTCTTCAACGTGACGGACGAGTCGGCGCTGAAGGACATCGTGGACGCTCTGGGAGAGAGGATCTTCTCTCTGGAAGGTCAGCTGACCGTCAGCATGTCGAGTCTTTGTTAAAGGTAAAACTGTAGAAGTATCAGGATGATGTTGTCTCTGGTTCTGTTGGGCAGGAACCAGCAGTCAGGGTCGAGGGTTCGGTCTGCAGATGGCTCAGGCTGGTTTCTCCTCACATTTAGTCAAAGTAAGTCGCTCACATGCACAACTACAACTCATCATCCAGCAAAATCAACAGAAGCATTTAACTGATTTTAATTCCAACAGAAAAACAGTCACAAACTCCCAAATACTGGTGTCAGTATCATCCTTTAATATCCAGCATCGGTCTGGTTCTGGTTCTGGTTCAGAATAAGAAGCTTCTAGAAATATTTCTGTTGTTTCTCGTCCAGGGGAAAAAAATTGTATTCGACTGAATTCCAACGTCAGCGAGTGAAAACGGTATCATGGAAAGTTTCTATGTGTAACACAGAGCAGATGGTTTTTACTGAGCGACGAGCTGCCAGAAGCAGTACACACACACACACACACACACACACACACACACACACACACACACACACACACACACATACATTCATTAACTATTATGCACAGCGTCACATACACAGACAAGTATGTGAAGTGTTTCCTGCTCTTCTGTTTCAAGAGTCAAAGGAAAAAATGTGAAATCAGGTCTGATGTGGAAACCAGACGACACAGGATCACCTGTGATCCTGCAGCAGGTCCGTCCTCCTCTCCCTCCCTCCCACACGATTAGAAAAGCAGCGTTTTGACATTTAACAGTGAATCTGCAGATCCAGAGTCAGTCCGTGTGCAGCTCAGATCCCGCAGGCCGGACGCTTTGTGGCGCCGCCTTCGCCAAAGATTCTGTCATCCGCCGTGGACCTCGGCTCACCGGCCCGTAGAGACTATGACTCAACGCTTTAATAACTTTCATATCTGGACTTTTTACGAGCGCCTGAGTTCATCTGAGCGTGTGACAGGCTGCACACGTGTTCGGAGACGGTTCGACTGAGTTTACAGACGACACTGAAGCTGCTGAGGGCTGAGCTGAGATCAGTGTCTGTCATTTATTCCCAAAAATGTCGACTAAATGATCAGGACCTGAGGGTTTTCTCCACACCTGGTCCTGAGGTGTGAATAGAGGTCCAATGTTCTTAAAATGACACCTGACCCGTGTTCTTAAAGGAACAGTTTGACACCTCACCGTCAGAAACCACATGGTGAACTGCACTTCCCAAAGTGTCGAACGGAACCAGACATCACAGGAATGTTCTTTACCTGCCAAAGAGTTTGGTCCACAGGTGAGCAGTCGGAACAGAACCAGTCCAACAGGAAGGCAGAATCTAAAAATCAGAAACGCCCTCAACTGTAGGACCCGCTGTGTGTCCACAGGATCCGATGATGCAGGCAGCTGCGTGATGTAACTGCATGAATTATCTCGAAACGTCCTCAGAAACACCTTTTTGTTGAGCTGTAAGAGAGAAGAAGGTCACAAATGAGCCGCCACGCTGCTCTGCTTTACAATCATCCAATCAGGTGCAGCCAGTGAGTGTTGTTGTGTCACAGTGATGTCCATATAAGTTCTCACCTTCAGGACGGTGTTCTCCTCGGTGCCGTGGGCGCTTACGACTGGAACGGTGCCGTGCTGAAGGAGACTAAACACGGGAAAGTCGTTCCACCAAAGTCCTCGTATAAGGACGAGTTTCCAGAGGAGCTGAAGAACCACGGAGCCTACCTGGGTAACTACGCCTCCGCTCGTATATTTGTCATCGTGTCTTTTTGAGTTTGAACGTTCTTGAGAAGCTAGAGGTCAAAATGACCAACTGATCTTCAGCGTCTGTCGTCAGGCTGCTACCTGAGAACATCCTGGATGTTTCACTCTCTGCTGGTCTGGTTCTGTCTGGTCTCTGGTTCCAGGTTACTCAGTCGGATCGCTCATCTCGTCTCGCGGCTCTCAGCTGTACGTGGCCGGAGCGCCGAGGTTCAACCACACCGGCAAAGTCATCGTCTTCACCCTGAAGAACACCGGAAACCTGACCATCCTGCACGCACTGCTGGGAGAGCAGGTCACACACACACACACACACACACACACACACACACACACACACACACACACACACATGCACGTACACACACTTACACACACACACACTGGTTGTAGATCATACAAATTGTCAGTGTTGAAGTGAAGTGTGTTTAACCGTCCGTCCACCCCGACCTCCTCCTCAAGTGGACTTCTTACTACACGTCACCTGACAAATACTGACGGATGGTTAGTTTCACCTTTTACTTACAACCTGCAGAGCATGAAGCCATCACCTGCAGGAGGTGGTCTCAGGCTGAAGTCAGTAATGTGAACGTGTTTGTCACGTCTCGCTCTGTTCCTCTCACAGATCGGCTCGTACTTCGGCAGTGTGTTGTTGTCGATGGACGTGGACGACGACGGACGGACGGACGTCCTCCTGGTGGCTGCGCCCATGTTCTACAGCCAGGGCTGGGAGAGAGGGAAGGTCTACATCTACACCGTGACACCACAGGTGCACACACACACACACACACACACACACACACACACACACACACACACACACACACACCTGGATATTATACAACACACCTTCATACCTCAGTGACAGTAATGTTGTGACGGCTGAACTCATCTTCTCCCTGCAGACGTCGTTCGTCCTGCAGGGGGCGCTGGAGGTTTCTGACTCTCAGAACGCCCGGCTGGGTTCGGCGCTGTCCCAGATACCCGACATGAACGGGGACGGGTTCAGGGAGTTGGTGGTGGGCGCGCCGCTGGAGGACGACCACCAGGGGGCGGTCTACGTATTCTACGGCCAGGACAAAACCATCCAGCGGCAGTTCAGACAGGTAACAGACGCTGAAGCCGAGTCTCACCGGGACGGTACCAGAACACGAGTCACCTCTGTGCTCCTTCTGTCTGTTCCAGCGTCTGTCTGCCGCCGGCTTCTCTGCAGGGCTGCAGTATTTCGGCCAAAGTCTGCACGGCGTTCTGGACGTCAACGGAGACGGGCTGGTCGACCTCGCTGTGGGAGCGCTGGGAGCTGCTGTCATCATCTGGTCAGACCATCACACACACACACACACACACACACACACACACACACACACACACACACACACACACACACACACACGTTTTTAAGCCATGCTAGCACTATAACATTCAGTTAAGACTCCAGGACGAGCGCCAGACTGTGAAGACAGTGTTTGTGGTGGTCGAGATGCACCGAGGCCCTGAAAGACTTTTTCCCATAAGCTTACATTTTGTCTGTAAAATGAGCACATCCCCCACAAAATGACTTGTTTCACTGTCAGAACTAGCCCGGTGCTAAACAGGAAGTTAGCTAGCTTGGTCAGCTCGGTCTTACCCAGGAAGTGAAGGTTTTTTAAGCTTCAAAATGCCTCCAACGCTGAGTCCAGATTTTAAAGTTACCTCGCTGCTTTGCGTCAGTCTGTTGGTCCACACTGAAACATCCAGTGACTATTGGGTGGATTTCCAATAATGTGATAAACGACAGTGTGTTTCTCGATAATTTGAAATCTCCTCAAAAGCACTTTAAACCAGCGGGAGCACTCGGAGCACGAGCTGAGGGTCTCACGAGGTTTTAGTTTAGACGCTACTTTTTAACAGCGCTTTTGCAAATGTTAGCGAAACAACAAGCTGAACTAACATCACACCCGAGTTTTCACTGAGTGGTCACTGAGTGCTGCCCTCCTGCAGGTCTCGAGGCGTGGTGCGGATTCAGGCCAAGCTGACCTTTGAACCCGAGAAGGTCAA